>OX123183.2:33224276-33466091 GCA_944739405.2 Euclidia mi
ACAGATCCAAGCTTAAGGAAAACTGCCATAATTGACAGAGAACTACTTCGCCTTCGTATTGATGTCGCTGCGTTACTGGAGACACGTCTCTCGGATGAAAGTAGCTTGCGGGAGGATCACTACACCTTTTTCTGGAAGGGAAAGACGGGTGGTGAAAGACGTGACTATGGAGTTGGCTTTGCGATTTGGAACAGCCTGCTTAATTGCATCGAACCACCGACCGGCGTCTCTGAGCGTATCATTAGTGTCAGGCTGGGGACAGCCTCTGGTCCCGTCACGTTAATCTCTGCCTACGCTCCAACCTTAAAAGCATCCCCTGAAACCAAAGACCAATTTTATGAAGACCTGCAACAATGTCTGAAGAGCGTTCGTGGATCTGACAAGTTGCTGTTACTGGGGGATTTCAACGCTAGAATTGCAAAAAAAAACTGGAGTGATTGGCAACACAAGAGCCATACTTGACGACGCGCTATATAAAAAGTTCAAGGCGGAGATCCAAAAGAAACTAGGTCATGATGACCTACAAGCCGCACAAAATGCTCAAGCTATGTGGAGCCTAACTAGGGACACACTGTCGCAAACGGCTCTACAGACTTTTGGGGTTCAGGGAAGGATGCAGAATGACTGGTTCACAAAATACGAACATAAACTGCGCCCATACATCGAGGCAAAACGCAAGGCCCGCATACCAGCTATGACCAGTCCCAGGGATCAACGGGCCGAAACCGATTACAAGGCCGCTAAGGGGGCATTACAGCGCATAACTCGGCATTGCGCCAACCAGTTTTGGACCAACCTTTGTGAATCAATTCAAAAGTGCCAGAACGTTGGAGATTTTCGAGGTATGAACCAAGGTATAAGGGAAGCGATCGGGCCAACAGTTAGAAAGCGAGCGTGTATTAAAGATCTCAATGGAAACCCCATCACTGACAAACAGCAACAACTTCAAAGATGGCCGACTCACTACTCCAATCTATACTCAGAGGCGATCAGCATTGCGTCAGATGCACTAGGTTTTCTACCAAATTACGCGATGATGCTATATCTGGATGAGCCTCCCACTCCGACTGAATTCAGAGCTGCGCTCCGGGGTCTAAAACTGGGCAAGAGTGCTGGCGGTGAAAACCTGCCCGCTGAAATCATTAAGATGGAGTGCGTGTTTTTGCCGTTATACCAGACCTTGCTGAGATGCTGGCAGGAAGGCACAATACCTCAAGACATGCGCAAACATAGTTACACTATTCAAGGACAAAGGCGACAGAGGTGACCGCAATAACTACAGAGGAATATCGCTCCTAAGCATCGCTGGCAAGGCATTCACTAGGGTGGTTTTAAAAAGGCTGGAGTTCCTTGCAGCAAGAATTTACCCGGAGTCCCAATGTGGATTTAGAGCTGGCAGATCCACAACCGATATGATATCCACTCTGCGTCAGCTACAGGAAAAGTGTCGAGAACATCGTGTACCCTTATATATGGCTCTTGTGGATCTGAATAAGGCCTTTGATACTGGCAGCAGACAAGGCCTTTACGACATCCTAACCAGAATCGGGTGTCCACCAACCTTACTGTGTTTGATACGTGCCTTTCACAACAACATGAAAGGCACCGTAATGTTCGATGGTGATTCTTGGGCGGCTTTCAACATGAATCATGGAGTAAGACAGGGTTGCGTCCTGGCGCCAACGCTTTTTGGAATATTCTTTTCGGCCTTGCTTTCTGTTGCCTTTGATAATTGCGATGTCGGGGTTCATCTGCATACAAGAAAGGACGGGAGACTCTTTAACGTCAACCTTTCAAACTCCACTACAAGGCGTTACGATGTTTTTGCCCGTGAACTTCTGTATACTGATGATGCTGCACTTGTCGCCAATTTGGAAGCAGAACTTCAGGAGCTAGTTGGCAGGTTTGGTCACGCATGCCAAATGTTTTCAATGAGCGTAAACACCCAGAAAACTGTCGTCATGGTTCAAGGCGCAGCTTTGCCACCAAAATTGTCCTTGACCAAGTGGTTCTCCAAGTTGTAGATCGCTTCTGCTACCTCGGATCTACCAAAACATCAAATCTCTGCAACAACAAAGAGATAGACACTCGAATAGGAAGGCCATCAACAACTTTCGGGAAGCTTTCTGGGCGGGTTTGGAACAATGTTAAGCTAACAATGGCTACCAAGATCCTAGTGTACCAAACTTGTGTCCTTAGTATACTGCTATACGCATCAGAGACGTGGACAACATATTCCAAACAAGAACGCTGTTTATACGCTTTCCACATGCGATATCTGCGGACAATACTGGATGTTACATGGAGGGATCGGGTGACTAACGCGGCTGTTCTTTCAAAGACGAAGTGCGCCAGTATTACGGCTTTATTAAAACAGAGACGACTTCGCTGGCTGGGTCACGTACACCGAATGAACGCCGATAGAATGCCACGAGAGGTCATGCTAGGTCAGATTGCCAAAGCAAAGAGACCGGTTGGCCGACCCTTTCTTCATTTCAAAGACTCCTGCAAGCGTGATATGGAAAGCTTCTCCATTGATACTAAGACTTGGAAAGCACGAGCCGTGATGAAGCCAGAATGGCGTAGGGACCTAAAAAGTGGAGTGACACGACATGACGCAGACTGGCTAGACGACCTGAAGCGTAGAAGGTTTCGAGCCACTAATTCACTTCCCGTGGGCTCAAGATTTGTCTGCGACATTTGTGGAAAAAGGTGCCATGCTGCCATAGGGCTATTTAGCCACAGAAAAAAGTGCATTCGCAGCAACTAAACACAACACTGCAACAATCATCTGTCAAGATGTAGTGGCCAATGATGATGATGATGATGATGATTTCTATTGGAAGAATAAAACCAAATAGCTTCATTTTTATTAAAACGGGACGACTTCGCTGGCTGGGCCACGAACACCGAATGAACGCCGATAGAATGCCACGAGAGGTCATGCTAGGTCAGATTGCCGAAGCAAAGAGACCGGTTGGCCGACCCTTTCTTCATTTCAAAGACTCCTGCAAGCGTGATATGGAAAGCTTCTCCATTGATACTAAGACTTGGGAAGCACGAGCCATGATGAAGCCAGAATGGCGTAGGGACCTAAAACGTGGAGTGACACGACATGACGCAGACTGGCTAGACGACCTGAAGCGTAGAAGGTTTCGAGCCACTAATTCACTTCCTGTGGGCTCAAGATTTGTCTGCGACATTTGTGGAAAAAGTGCCAAGCTGCCATAGGGGCTATTTAGCCACAGAAAAAAGTGCCTTCGCAGCAACTAAACACAACACTGCAACAATCATCTGTCAAGATGTAGTGGCCAATGATGATGATGATGATTTCTATTGGAAGAACAAAACCAAATAGCTTCATTTTGCCTCAGAGGCACCACATTTGAATGACACATTGTAAAGATAACCTATGAGTTTTGTATAACTACTAGAGGACGCCAGCAGCTACGCCTGCAGTTTTTTTTTAATTTACTCCTTTTGGCCGATCCCGTGGGAATTTCGGGCAATCCCTTCTTAGTACACCTCTACAGTCCCCAAGGAACATACGTGCCAAATTTCAGCTTCCTGCGCTCAATAGTTTTGGCTGTATTGCGTCTGTCAGTCAGTCAGTAACGCAAGGATTTTATAGATTAAGATACAAGATACAAGCGAACTTTTGTATGTAGGTACAGAAATACTCTATATTATATCAAGCGGGTCTGTGTCTAGCTAGATCATATCGATAAAATGATAGTTTCGTTTAGTAACTATTTCCTTTTATTTTTTAAACATACCTTGTCCTCCTAAGGTCTAAGGGGTCATATATGCTACATCTAAATTTATAGCTCAAGGTATTTTTATTAAAAAGTAATTATTGAAGAATGTTGTATTATATTACATAAGATTAAATTTACATAAGTTAAAGAAAGTGACATCATCAAGCTTATGTCTGGCACTATTAGATGGCAGTGTATCCAATATTTTCAAGAAGTGGTATTTTGGTTGATAATTTCCTGTTATTTATAACCATAATAGCAGATAAAATAGTTAAAATGAAATGTGTAATAAATACACTACTTCAATATACTACTTCTTCTTAGGTGTATATTCTATACAGGGCTCTATGTACTTATAACAGGCGTATTTAATTTCGAACGATTAAGGGCTACCACACATCTGGCTAAAGGTGAGTCGTACCGCGTAACGCGTTTGTATGATAGTAGGGAACATAACAGACGTTCTGTCAGTGAGGCCGCGTATACAGGGTCGATAATACTGTATTATAGTTCAAATGCACTAGAGCTGTACCGGTCGGTCCCAATATTTGAAATATTCATGGATTTTGGAGATTAGAGTTACATATCTGTCTATATAAAATCCTTGAGTTGCTGACTGACTGACGGACAATTACAGCTAAAAGTATTAGTGGCAGGAAACTGAAATTTAGCATATCAAATGTTCCTGCCTCCGTGGTCCAGTTAGTAGCGTAAGCGACTGCTGATCGGAGGTCCCGGGTTCGATTCCCGGGTCGGGCAAAAGTATTACTGGGTTTTTCGAATTCTCAGTAGCAGCACGGAGTCTGGTAATGTGCCCGGTAACGGCAAAAGGCTCGCCCCCTATTACGTGGGACCTAAAAATTCATGGCGAAATGTGGGTGTAATATTACACCTCTGCCTACCCCTTCGGGGATACAGGCATGAGTCTATAAATAAAAAAATAAATATGTTTCTTGGGGTGCATTAAGAAAGATTTCCTGAAATTCCCACGGGATCGGGAAGAAACAGATAAATAAAAAAATGTGCGGGTGTAGCTACGGGCATTCTCTAGTTTGACATATTTTGTATGGAGCTTATCAGATTAAATATTGAGGCCGGCCGTAAGTAAGACGATCTTAGGTTGAGACGATTGAAAATCATAATTATAATCTGAGGACTTTATAAAAATATATTTGAACACACAACCGCTTAATCCGAAAATTTAAAAAAAAAGGATAGAGAATACAATTAATGTATGTTTGATTCTCAAAATGTTCTAAAGTGTGTAATGTCTAAATCTTAGATATACGAGTAAATGATTGGTATCGCTTTACTCTACTAGATACCGCGCTGTCTTAGAAAAATATGTCCGTGAATGCGGCAACTGTCATTCAGTGTTTGTCACTGTTCGTCTATCCAACATTCGTTCGTGTAGCGCCGGGCACGCCAATCGGCGGAATATTTGTTGCCGCATTTTACAAGTATTCCGGCGATATCTAGTAAAGCGAAGCGATACCAATCATTTATCTAAAGTCTAAAATGTTCTTTGTATAACATCCTTCGCAACACAGGTGGTACAAAGTTGCGTATTACTAGAACTTCATTGCTTTTTACAAATACATATTACTACTTTTAAAATGAACAACGTTATTTTAAAGCATGAACGTTTTACACCAAATTAAAAATAGAAACACTTCTTACTTCGAGATAAGATTAAAATTGAAGTAACAGAACTATAGTGGTTTCGATGTTTTAATGTCTCTTGTCACGAAACCTCTACAACTACTTATGCGGCCGCCATGTAAAGTTTTAAGTATGTAATACCTAGTTTGCTAGATAAGCACAGACCATTTCACAAGTATGTTGGGGTCAAATGGCTAGTCTGTTTAACATTACAGAAAAAACAGCGTGCTGCAGCCATGTTTTTGGAAGCTTCTAACTATTTACTTTGAATACGTAAGTTCAAGAAAGTTAGTTAATTTATGTACATTAATTAACTATTGTATGTATTTGACTATACGGTCGGTGTAGTGATTTTAACGACCTCTAGCACTGAGGTGAGTGTTCTTATTCTGGGTTCAAATTCCATACGACACGACACTTTGTGTGGTCCACAAACTGGCTCTCGTTAGTCCTTCTCGTAGGCATTCGGGCCGTCTGAAAACTCCGACACTTGAGTTAGTCACACGCTCAAACGAAGAAGAAAGATCTCTGCGGTACAGTATTTATTAGCGATGGAAGTTATTGAAAATAAATTTATATTGACTCTTACGGCTTATACGTTCGTATATAATTATATTAAATCAACTCACTAATTCGACCATACACGTGTCTTATTTCATTATCTCTATTTATAAGCTTAAAGAAGTAATACACAAATCAACAGGTTCGCGATTTACCTAATGTACTGAAAAAATGCCGTTGGGTCTAATTTACTTTAGCTTAGTTCATTGACAAGAAATAGAAAATTATTGGCTCAGTCGTACCTTGGGTACGTTTCTTCTATATGCGAGTAATTTTGTGCATAAGGCAGCGATAACCTTGCGAGTAGTGGCTGCCATGAGTAACTATTATATAATATTAATATATTCTGCTAGACCAGAAACAAATAACTAATGACATTTTTGGGAAAGCAATAACAGTAGACGACTGTTCACAAGTGGAAAATTCTAGCTGAATACTTTTTTAAATTTAGTCCTTGGCTTTTAAGGCTGCTGAAATGCTCTACATAAGCGTATTGTTAATTTTGGACTCTCTTTATCTATTGCTATTTCTTGATTAATGAATTTTAACTTAATCTCTGTAAATCGACAACAATTTCTAAAAATAAATAAATTCATAAATTTAAATATTCTTTACATTTCTTGATAATAAAGAACACTTTTCCTTTAATTGCCTTATCTGGAAAGCTAATTATATCAACACTCGTGTAAGCTGACTCATGTATGATACTAATAAGTGTGGGCTCAAAATTATTTTAAGTATCTGCCTATGTAGGCGATAACTATAATTAATTTCTATGCTATTGTAATAGAGGCTAATTTGTCAAAATGGTTGAGTGAATCATTAAAAACCGGTCAAGTGCATGTTGAACCACTCCCAATGTAGGGTTCTTTAGTACATTATACTTAAACACTTTGCAATTAATGGTTTTTTTTTCAATATTTTGCAAACGAATCCCTGAATAGAAAATGGTAAAAACAACCAAAATTTCGTAAAAGTCCTTTCTAATGATACCCCTTACAATATTATAGCAAGTAAACAAAAACACTTTCACATTTAGGTGTTTGGGAGCTACTCGTATAGGTAAATATATTTTTATTTAATTTCATTGTGCTGTTTTATTCTCCCGGTCGCAATGTATAAATATGCTAAATTTCAGCTCGCCAGAGAGATATATGCATACATACATACATACATAGACTCACGCCTGTTTCCCGGAGGGGTAGGCAGAGACTACGGAACGCCATTTGCAACGATCCTGACATACCTCACTTGCTTCACTCACTCACATCAAGTTTCTCATGCATGCTCTTCTGTTGAGGGTACTTCTGACTTGTCCTTTTTTCAGGATGTCTCCAATCTGGTCAGAGAACGTTCTCCTAGGTCTTCCCCTTTGTCCAGTCCCATTCACACTAGCCTGATATATCTTCTTTGTCAGTCTATCGTCATCCATCCTCTCCATGTGCCCAAACCATCTTAACATGCCTTTCTCAATGCTTGTCACTACATCTTCTTTTATTCCACACCACTCTCGTATCACACAATTCTTTACTCTGTCGGTCAAAGACACACCACACATACTTCTCAGTGCTCTCATTTCTACAGCATTTATTCTACTTTCAAATCTCTTCTGCCATACCCAACTTTCACTACCATACATAAGGGTAGGCACTAACACACCTCTATGTACAGCCAAACGTGCCTTTTTGGACACGTTTTGACTGTTCATAAACGCCTTCAGAGCTCCATTCACACAATTACCTGCATTAACTCTCCTTTCAATATCTGCTTCATTCTTACCATCTCTTGTAAACAATGTACCTAAGTTAACAAACTCATTCACTTGTTCCACTCGCTGTCCATCGATCAAAACATTACAAACCGTAACGCATTCCTCCTTTTCAAAACCATAACTTTCGTTTTACTTACATTCACTTTCATTCCTTTCCTTTCTAACGCACGATGCATGATTGTTACCATCTCCTGCAACTCCTCCGTTGAAGATGCAAGTATAACCTGATCATCAGCATAAAGGAGGCATTTGACGAGTAACCCATTCATCCTTAATCCGCAGTCACTATGTTTTAAATCTTGCAAACAACTGTCCATGAAGAGGTTAAATAGCCACGGCGACGCTACACATCCCTGTCTAACACCTTTATCGATGGTACAGCAGTCAGTGTATGCCCCGTTTATCCTCACACAAGCTCTAGAATCCTCATAAAGGGATTTCAGAGCTCGAATGAGGCTGCTATCCACCCCATTCATTGACAGCACCGACCACATTTCATTCCTCACCACTTTATCGTAAGCCTTTTCCAAATCCACCAATGCGCAATAGACCTTTTGACCTTTGGCCAAAAATTTTCCGGCTATGCTTCGCAAGGAAAAAACCTGATCCGTGCATCCCATACCCTTTCGGAATCCCGCTTGTACATCCCATATTTTCTTGTCGGTTACTTCCATAACTCTTTCAATAAGTACCTTTGCATACAATTTGCCAACAATGCTGAGAAGGCTAATGCCTCTATAGTTTTTGCAGTCTTGTTGCGAGCCTTTTCCTTTATAAAGAGGCACAACTACAGCTGTGGTCCAGTCATTAGGTACTCGGCCGGTGTTCCAACACAAGTTATATAACCGCTGCAACTGACCAACTATGATGCCCTGTCCAGCCTTCAGCATTTCGACTGTAATCCTATCATATCCTGCAGCCTTACCTACTTTCATACTTCCCAGTGCCTTCACGATCTCATCCACGCCAATAACGCTTTCATTATTGCTATCATTACAATTCACTTCAGCTATCGGTGTCTCTATCGCCGTTCTTTCGAATAAACTTTCAAAATACTCTTTCCATCCCTTCAGCACGCACAATTCACCATTTACTATACTTCCATTCTCGTCTCTGATGGATGTGTGTTCTGAGGATTGAGTTCTTCCTCGAACTGCACGAACGGATTTCCAGAAAAACTTAATGTTCCTCTGGAAATCGTCAGATAATCTGCTATCAAACTCATCTTTCTTTTCCTCTTTTTTCCTTTTAACCATTTCTTTCACTATTCTTTTTGACCTAACAAACTCCTTTTTTGCTTCATCTATGTCTACACTCGTTGCTTTTCCCATTCTTTCATTTGCTCTGGCAGCCAACCAATCTGACCAAGCTTTCTTCTTCTCTGACACTGCTGATTGTACATCCTTGTCCCACCATGTATTCTCAACCTTTCGTATTTTCCTTCTCTTGATCATACCACATACTTCAGACGCTACACATACTACCTCTTCTTTAAAGGCCTGCCATAATTCTTCCATATCATTTATGCCATCGAATCTCTCAAATCTTGCTATCAATCTTCGTTTATACTCATCTTTCACATCTTTCTCTTGTAGATTTTCAACTTTTATTCTTTCCAAGACCCTATTTTCATTATGCTCTCGGTGTCGCCATCCTTTAAAGAGCCCACTTATCCGGCTCAACACCAACAAGTGGTCTGTGTGGATGCCGATCCCTCGATATACTCTTGTATCCAACACATTCTTTCTCAATCGTTCATCTACTATCACAAAATCAATCATACTTCTTCTAACATTTTTCGCCTCTCGCGTATACATATGTATCCTTTTATGATCAAACATGGTGTTTGTCACACAAAGGCTCCACTCCAAACAAATCTCAAGCAGTGCTTTTCCATTTTCGTTCACACTCTCATCACCAAATGCACCTAACACCCTTTCAAATCCATCTCGCTTTACTCCCACCCATCCATTGAAATCCCCTAACAAGATCAATGTTTCATTATCCTTGCAGTTCCTCAAAATCTCTCTTAAACTCTCCCAAAACTCCTGCCTTTCGTCTTGCTCATGTTGTGACATACCCGTAACTATATTGACCGGGGCGTACACCCCCACAATAAAGAGACGAGTAAGTCCTACTTACATTCTCATCCACAGTAGCCTAGCATTTACACATTCAAACTCTTTTACGCACTCATTCATTCGCGCAGACAGTACTACACCAACTCCCTTACAGGCTCTGGTGGTACTATCTACCCCAGACCAATACGCCGTATATGCACCATGCTTGGTGGTGTCACACCCTTTTCTTTTTGTTTCATTCACACAAAGCACATCAATCTTTCTATCATCCATCATCTGACATACTTCATCCAATTTGCCGTTCATTCCTCCACCAACATTCAATGTCGCAAACCTGCTTTCCGTAGGCCGCTTTTCACCCTCGCGGGAAACGAGACGTGACGGGTTGCGAACCGCGTCGCCGCCGTATGGAGAAGAATAAGTTTTTGTTCCCATAGCGTTCCCACGAGATTTAGGGATCTAGACGGTCCATCCCCGCAGAGCCCTTTACGGGGGTAAGGCGGAATATCAGCTGTGCCCTGTGACCACCAACACAGGCACCCTCCGTTTACGACCAGCTTGCCCTCTGGCCACGAATCCCTCGGCACGGGTCGGTTCACACCTTAGATCGGGGTTTTGTTTCGGGTATGCTCCCTGAAAGTTGGTTTAAATTCGGAGTTTTCCTTCTCCTATACAGGTTGCCAACCAAGGCTAACGAGGCCCATCTCCCCGAACGTTTGGTTTAATTTCGGAGTTTTCCTTCTCCTAGACAGGTTGCCAACCAAGGCTAACGAGGCCCATCTCCCCAGACATATATGCATATATATAAATTTCAGACGAATACAAAAGAAATGGCGAAACCAGGGTTTCTCGAAGGCTACGGAACTCTAAAGACATACCAAATTCAAAAGTTTTAAATAATTTATTTACAAACTACCCCCTACGTACTACTATTTATTTTAAATACTATGGAGAATTGAATATATTCATATACGTTTACAACAGTACTACGTTCATTGGTCCTGACTGATCTTCTTTCAAAAGGTCATCTGAAAATTACTATAAGAAAGATTCAGATTGAGGATGAAGGACAATCTGTTGTAACATAAATAATTAAGTAAGAAACCCTTAAGGTATTCGTAAAATCAGCAAAATTTAGACTCCACAATCGAAGTATTAAAGGTCATAGCGTATGTAAATCAATATAGTACTGTTGGTTTTCAGCGGTCATATCTTCTAGGTTTTCATATAGTTTAGAATTCTTCTTTACTTGTAACAATAGTCGTAAAGACTCAAAAATCAAAATGAATTGCATGGAAACTTTTAATTTGCTTCATGTACACTGTTTCATAGTACTGTAGTAATAGAACTTAGGGCATGGTTTGGCAGGCTTCTCAATAGCATGTGATCGAATAGGAGGAGTTGGCCTAAATACCGGGCTGGCCAGATGGATTTGGCATAGGGTTTGTGTGTTGCGTTTCAGACTAAACCACAAATCACTATTTACTACGTGTTTTCCATTAAATTTTCCGTGTGAATTCTTAATCCGGGAGCACACGGAAAATGCCAAGAAGACAATTGTTTCAGTCTGCTTACAATTTGCTTGAATATGAGTGTGAGTCCTTCATCCTCAATCTGAATCTTTCTTATAGTTATTTTCAGATGACCTTTTGAAAGAAGATCAGACGGGACCAATGAACGTAGTACTGTTGTAAACGTATATGATTATATTCAATTCTCCATAGTATTTAACATAAATAGTAGTACGTAGGGGGTAGTTTGTAAATAAATTATTTAAAACTTTTGAATTTGGTATGTTTTTAGAGTTCCGTAGCCTACGAGAAACCCTGGTTTCGCCATTTCCTTTGTATTCGTCTGAAATTTATATATATGCATATATCTCTCTGGCGAGCTGAAATTTAGCATATTTATACATTGCGACCGGGAGAATAAAACAGCACAATGAAATTAAATGAAAATATATTTACCTATACGAGTAGCTCCTAAACACCTAAATGTGAAAGTGTTTTTGTTTACTTGCTATAATATTGTAAGGGGTATCATTAGAAAGGACTTTTACGAAATTTTGGTTGTTTTTACCATTTTCTATTCAGGGATTCGTTTGCAAAATATTGAAAAAAAAAACCATTAATTGCAAAGTGTTTAAGTATAATGTACTAAAGAACCCTACATTGGGAGTGGTTCAACATGCACTTGACCGCTTTTTAATGATTCACTCAACCATTTTGACAAATTAGCCTCTATTACAATAGCATAGAAATTAATTATAGTTATCGCCTACATAGGCAGATACTTAAAATAATTTTGAGCCCACACTTATTAGTATCATACATGAGTCAGCTTACACGAGTGTTGATATAATTAGCTTTCCAGATAAGGCAATTAAAGGAAAAGTGTTCTTTATTATCAAGAAATGTAAAGAATATTTAAATTTATGAATTTATTTATTTTTAGAAATTGTTGTCGATTTACAGAGATTAAGTTAAAATTCATTAATCAAGAAATAGCAATAGATAAAGAGAGTCCAAAATTAACAATACGCTTATGTAGAGCATTTCAGCAGCCTTAAAAGCCAAGGACTAAATTTAAAAAAGTATTCAGCTAGAATTTTCCACTTGTGAACAGTCGTCTACTGTTATTGCTTTCCTAAAAATGTCATTAGTTATTTGTTTCTGGTCTAGCAGAATATATTAATATTATATAATAGTTACTCATGGCAGCCACTACTCGCAAGGTTATCGCTGCCTTATGCACAAAATTACTCGCATATAGAAGAAACGTACCCAAGGTACGACTGAGCCAATAATTTTCTATTTCTTGTCAATGAACTAAGCTAAAGTAAATTAGACCCAACGGCATTTTTTCAGTACATTAGGTAAATCGCGAACCTGTTGATTTGTGTATTACTTCTTTAAGCTTATAAATAGAGATAATGAAATAAGACACGTGTATGGTCGAATTAGTGAGTTGATTTAATATAATTATATACGAACGTATAAGCCGTAAGAGTCAATATAAATTTATTTTCAATAACTTCCATCGCTAATAAATACTGTACCGCAGAGATCTTTCTTCTTCGTTTGAGCGTGTGACTAACTCAAGTGTCGGAGTTTTCAGACGGCCCGAATGCCTACGAGAAGGACTAACGAGAGCCAGTTTGTGGACCACACAAAGTGTCGTGTCGTATGGAATTTGAACCCAGAATAAGAACACTCACCTCAGTGCTAGAGGTCGTTAAAATCACTACACCGACCGTATAGTCAAATACATACAATAGTTAATTAATGTACATAAATTAACTAACTTTCTTGAACTTACGTATTCAAAGTAAATAGTTAGAAGCTTCCAAAAACATGGCTGCAGCACGCTGTTTTTTCTGTAATGTTAAACAGACTAGCCATTTGACCCCAACATACTTGTGAAATGGTCTGTGCTTATCTAGCAAACTAGGTATTACATACTTAAAACTTTACATGGCGGCCGCATAAGTAGTTGTAGAGGTTTCGTGACAAGAGACATTAAAACATCGAAACCACTATAGTTCTGTTACTTCAATTTTAATCTTATCTCGAAGTAAGAAGTGTTTCTATTTTTAATTTGGTGTAAAACGTTCATGCTTTAAAATAACGTTGTTCATTTTAAAAGTAGTAATATGTATTTGTAAAAAGCAATGAAGTTCTAGTAATACGCAACTTTGTACCACCTGTGTTGCGAAGGATGTTATACAAAGAACATTTTAGACTTTAGATAAATGATTGGTATCGCTTCGCTTTACTAGATATCGCCGGAATACTTGTAAAATGCGGCAACAAATATTCCGCCGATTGGCGTGCCCGGCGCTACACGAACGAATGTTGGATAGACGAACAGTGACAAACACTGAATGACAGTTGCCGCATTCACGGACATATTTTTCTAAGACAGCGCGGTATCTAGTAGAGTAAAGCGATACCAATCATTTACTCGTATATCTAAGATTTAGACATTACACACTTTAGAACATTTTGAGAATCAAACATACATTAATTGTATTCTCTATCCTTTTTTTTTAAATTTTCGGATTAAGCGGTTGTGTGTTCAAATATATTTTTATAAAGTCCTCAGATTATAATTATGATTTTCAATCGTCTCAACCTAAGATCGTCTTACTTACGGCCGGCCTCAATATTTAATCTGATAAGCTCCATACAAAATATGTCAAACTAGAGAATGCCCGTAGCTACACCCGCACATTTTTTTATTTATCTATTTCTTCCCGATCCCGTGGGAATTTCAGGAAATCTTTCTTAATGCACCCCAAGAAACATATTTATTTTTTTATTTATAGACTCATGCCTGTATCCCCGAAGGGGTAGGCAGAGGTGTAATATTACACCCACATTTCGCCATGAATTTTTAGGTCCCACGTAATAGGGGGCGAGCCTTTTGCCGTTACCGGGCACATTACCAGACTCCGTGCTGCTACTGAGAATTCGAAAAACCCAGTAATACTTTTGCCCGACCCAGGAAGCGAACCCGGGACCTCCGATCAGCAGTCGCTTACGCTACTAACTGGACCACGGAGGCAGAAACATTTGATATGCTAAATTTCAGTTTCCTGCCACTAATACTTTTAGCTGTAATTGTCCGTCAGTCAGTCAGCAACTCAAGGATTTTATATAGACAGATATGTAACTCTAATCACCTAAATTCATGAATATTTCAAATATTGGGACCGACCGGTACAGCTCTAGTGCATTTGAACTATAATACAGTATTATCGACCCTGTATACGCGGCCTCACTGACAGAACGTCTGTTATGTTCCCTACTATCATACCCACGCGTTACGCGGTACGACTCGCTTTTAGCCAGATGTGTGGTAGCCCTTAATCGTTCGAAATTAAATACGCCTGTTATAAGTACATAGAGCCCTGTATAGAATATACACCTAAGAAGAAGTAGTATATTGTGGAGACGAAATCTCAAGTCGAAGTCCCTCGTTTTATGTAAAAAAAATCTATTCAATTCAATAGACACAGCTCTGAGGCTTGTTCGCAGTACATTATATTAATAATCAGTCGCTTCAAAGTACTCTCAGTAAATATATAGCCCAAGGAGCAAGTATACATGGAGGGAGCATTTCAAAAAGAATAGAAATCTTATATGCATCTCTTTTCTCTCTAATTACAGAACTGCATATGTTCGAGTGTGATAGCCATAGAGCTTTTATACAGCCTTGAATGACATATGCCAAAAAAAATGTTATGTCACGTCGATGTTCGTCCAGCTGGAGTGAAAGCCGTGTCGAAATAAACTGCAATTTTAATTGCTACAAAATATTACAATTGAAGTTATTATCAGTTCTAAACATTAAAATATTACCATAGTTTGTAATGCCGTCGGATGTAAAAGCCGAATAGGGCTATTGACCGAAAATGGTCAAAAAATATCGTACCACCGGTAAGTCATAATAAGTAAAATTGTAGATATCTGCCGTAATAATTCTGCAATGATATTTGTAAAGCTTATACTTAAAGATAAAGATAATGAGCACTGTTGACACATATTTTTATTCCATTAGTCACAGTGAAATAAATATAATAGAAATATTTCGATAAAAAATATGAGGATAGTGTTGTAATACAATTTGTCAGTTAGAAACCAGTTTCTGAAAGATTATAATTTGAATAATTTGTTATTAATTGTTTTTTTGTAGATTTCCAAAGAATGAAGGTTTGAAACTAAATTGGGTCCGAAATATGAGAAAGGGAGAATGGTAACAGTCCAATTCTTCTAAATTTTGTTCGCTTGACTTTGCGTCTGCTTGTTATCAAGAAGGATTTCAAAGAAAAGTTTTGCATTCTTATACTGTGCCTACTATTTTTACTAACCAGATATCTTATACTGAGGTTTGTACTTCTACTTTATTATTATTAACTTATAATTTTATTAATCAATATATACCAACATTGCAACTGTTAAAATATGCTAAAGTAATCAATCATATATACAGATTTGTATATCATTAACAGATTTGTGTTGTAATTTTCCGAAATGTCCGAAATAACGAAACCTTATTTTTAAAAGCGATAACAAAGCTTCAAGAGAGAACATGGCTTGCACTTCTGGAACTCAGGATGAAAATATTGTTCGTAAATGTTATCTGTTTCCGTCCATGTACATCCCATTTTGGTAACATATATATGTTACATAAATCACACCTGCCAGTTATCGTGTGCGTCACTTTGTGGAATAAATAAATGATTTTGACTACTTTGACTTTATTTCAATTATTTTCCAATACCACAATGTCACAAAGAATGAGAACATAAAATAACTTGCTGACTGCAAATGCACTGATCAGTGCGAACTGCGAGACATAATAGATTTTTAATTGTGTATAAGACAGTTATACACAATTAAAAATCTATTATATCGGTATTGCAACATTCATCATCATCCTCTTAGCGTTATCCCAGTTTTTCAATCTGGGGTCCGCTTTCTAGTCTAACCGGATTTGGCTGAATATTAGCTTTTCCACGGAGCGACTGCCTGTCTGACCTCCGCAACCCGAAGGGATAGCGATATTCCATGGTTTAGACTAGTGTCAGTTTATTTAGAAGGTACTTACTGACGCCCTGTAACGACTGTCAAAGATCTTCATGACAACCGGGACCGACGGCTTAACGTGCTCTCCGAGGCACGGGACAAGCGATAATTAACAATTCAATTCAATACGCACATAACTCCGAAAAGTCATTGGTGCGCGCCGTGGATTCGAACCCGATACCCTCTGCATGGCAGTCTGTTGGTATATCCACTCGGCTATCGCTGCCTTATTGCAACATTCAACTAGTTAAATAAACCTCATAGTGCAGTTCTTCACTTCTTCAAAGATTGTATTTATGTTTCAGTGTTGTCAATTTAAGAGAAATTTAAGGTAATTATTTTCTGCCGGATTATAAGAAAATTGTCAAATTGTGATACCGAGCAATGCTAAACTGCGCTGTATACTGTTCCGATATACTATCCATTCTCCATATTTACCCGACCCTGTGGCTCAACAATATTCTACTCATCTTAGTAGTTATACTGTTCTTTGCAATATGACCGAATACTATAGTAAGCAATAAGCGAGTTACGCTTTTATCTCATTGATTCAAAAATATTATAATATTCAAAATATATCGTCATCTGTATCTAGGTATAGTCGAACAACTGTCCGTATAGACCACAATAAGGGTGAGAATGGCTCAGCAGGACATCGTCGCTCCCAGTGCTACTTTACACAAACATTGACACTCTATGAGCGAGCCAAGGGATTTTTTTCGAACTGGTCCACCGCTGACTTGTTTGATTGCACATGGAGCCAATGGAGGATTCGTTTACAAATAACAAGTAACCTACTAATTGTACCAAATGTACGATTAAGACAAAACTTCATTTTATTGTATTGCAAGTAATTTATATTATTTGGAAATTTCTGAAATGCGAATCATCATAGAGGTGGATAAATTATACTCTGACCACCAGTTCGAAGTGGATACTTGAATTCCTGCTGTGAATAAGCGGTAGGAGAGGAGCTTCGCGAAGGACATTGTCAATTCGATTTCCGACTTCGTAATTTTATGAGAAAATTTTAATTTACGATTAAAATTGCATTATTATTTCAGCCAAAATACTATCTTTGCTGGACATAAGACAAGTCTCCTCAAGATAGTAATCATATCTTATTATTACCTCTCTTTTTACAGTATTTGTTTCTTTGTAGGCACCTAACTACTAAACTCTAAATAAAAGCTCGTAAAATAATATACTAACTACTGGTATATTACTTAATCAAATGCTTATCTTGTCTCTACATACCGAATTATATACCAATACCAATCAAAGATTAATGCATGAGTACATCATTATTGACAGTCATATCTTCTTTTGAAAAAATTGCGACATGAGTATTTGAAGAGGTAATAAATACAATACATCTGTCTCGGTTAAACATATGACATTTCCTACAAGTAAAAAGAAATAACGACATGTATACTTGCTCCTTGATATAGCCTAATCTAAGTTACTCTAAGGTCTTTTCCAACAGAACATTTACAGATTTATAGCTGCCTTATTTACAGTCTTGTTTCTTCACGTGATTTATTGTTTTTCTTTAAAAAACGAAATTATCGAGAGAGAAAAATTGTCATTGTATTTTTTACACATACATACATACATATCGTCACGCCTTTTATCCCCGAAGGGGTAGGCAGAGGTGTATTTCTACACCCACTTTTCGCCAGATATACTTTAGTCCCACGTAATAAGAGGCGAGCCTATTGCCGTACCGGGCACATTTCCAGACTCCGTGCTGCTACTGAGAATTTCGTGACAGAAAAACCCAATAACACTGCCCGACCCAGGAATCGAACCCGGGACCTCCCGATCCCACGCGCACATTTATGCCGCGAGACCAACGAGGCAGTCGTATAGGGTTTGATGTCGAGTTTTCCATCTCTACGCAAAGATGGTATTTGCATCGTGTTATCCCTTAGTCGCCTCTTACGACACCCACGGGAAGATAGGGGGGTTTTTTGTACACTAAAATCTCTATACGTAACAGAAAAGTTGATTTGTTTTTAGATATAGTCGTATAGGCAGTATTGTCTTAACTAGTTGAAGACACGGCGCTTCTCACCTTGGCATGGGAATCATAGGCGTGAGCTAGTCGCGGCGATAGGATTGGTCGACCTCTAGCTTCGTACCTTGATTCGTTCCCTGGTTCAGAGCGAGACATATTGGGACGTCATCGTCACCGCCTCCTTTTTTATTCATTTATTTATTAAAACTTTATATACACTACGTATACAGGCGGACTTAATGCCATGGGCATTATCTCCCAGTCTACCTTAGAGTGGTGCAGAGAGAAAAGAAGTAGGTGTTATATAAAGAAAATGAATTTGAAATAACACAAATAGGTAATAAAAACTAAAGATACATTCACATTAAAACATATATAGGTACATAATTTACATATAATATAAACATACATAATATAGATGTATTATAGAACTGCATACATTCATACACATATAAGAATATATAAACATATATGTACATATGGTATATATATACATATTAAACCAATATGAAATTTAAACGACTTATGATACATTCGTTGACTCAGCCAGTAGAAGTTCCTTCACCTTGAACTTGAAAGTATTCTTAGTCTTGGCCATCCTGATTTCAAGAGGGAGGGCATTCCAAAGAAGAATAGATTGGACAGTAAAAGAGGAATGAAGAAAATTAGAGTTATGAGAGGGTACAGTGAGGAGAAGATTATTAGATGAACGGAGGTTTCGTTCATGGTTAGAGAATAAGTATTGAAAGGAGGAAGATAAATACTGGGGAGAGGTTGAAGATGTAAGAATAGTATAGAGGGTAGTAAGAGCGCGCAAACTACGGTGTTGACGTATGGGAAGCCACTTTAATTGGGAACGATAAGTAGACACATGGTCATACTTGCGAAGATTGAAAATGAATCGAATGCAGTTATTTAGAAGACGATCGAGTTTATCAATGAGATCTGCATTCAGGTCAAAGTAACATACATCACCATAGTCGATGAGGGGGAAAATTAAAGTCTGCACAAGCATTGTCTTTGTCTCAGGTGGTAAAATGTTCCGGAGGCGGTAAAGAGCGCGCAGGGTACCGGTGACCTTTTGACTCACCTGGGTTACCTGGACTTGCCAATTCAGCGTCGCATCTATGTGTAGCCCAAGGTTTTTGACCGCAGAACTCAAATCGATGGTGATGCCATTAAAGACTATAGACGGCAGGGACGATAATTCTAGTCGTTTTAAAATCCATTGACTACCTACAATGATAGCTTGGGTCTTCCTAGGATTTACAGTTAGCCCAAACTTCTGACACCAGGACAATATAGCAGTCAAGTCGTTGTTAATTTTGTCGATCGCCTCATTGACGTGTTCCACACTTACTTGGGAGTAAATCTGCAAGTCATCGGCATACAAATGGTAAGCGCACTGAAGATTTCGAGTTAAGATATTTATGAAAATAGAAAATAAAAGGGGAGAAAGAATGCCACCTTGAGGAACGCCAGAATTAGTATCACACCATCTGGACGATAACTCGTCGACATGGATCGACTGCTGGCGACCTCGAAGATAATTTGAAAACCAATCCAAAGCTCCAACCGAGACCTTGAGGTGGGAGAGGATAGACAATAGGATATCGTGACTGACGGTATTGAAGGCATTTGAAAAGTAAATTAACACCAGGACAGTGATTTTGGTGTTTTCCATGCCTTCACGAATATCGCCAGTCACTTTGAGGAGGGTAGAGGTTGTGCTATGACCAGGCTTGAAACCTGATTGCAGAGGACTCAACAATTTGTTGTGTTGGATAAAATTTGATAGTTGCTTGTGCGCACAGGCCTCAAGCACTTTGGAAATAAAGGGTAGGATAGAAATAGGACGGAAGTGTTCAGGGAGGGTGGGACTTTGGGTTTTGAGCAAAGGTATTATATATGCCTTGCGCCACAAGAAGGGAAAGGTACCAGAGACTAGGGAAAAATTAATGATGTGGGATATCGCCGACAGTAGATGATATAGGATCGTCGTAATCATACGACGGCTAATATTGTCACATCCCACAGCATTAGATTTTATGGATAGGATGACCTTTTTGATATCGTCTGGAGACTCTGGAGAAAAGCAAAAAGAATCAATGTTGGGTTGAGGTAACCCCGCTAAATAATTAACAGTGTGACTCACGACTTGGTGATCCAGCAAAGCAGTAGTGGTGAAATATCGGTTGATATCATCCAAGTCATGAGTCCCATTAAAATCAAAATGCCACTGTTTGCCAATGCCTAGTGTTCCAAGGAACTTCCAGGTACTAGCCGGCGATGTGCAAGAGATATTATTAAAAATATGTCGGCGTTTAGCATTGCGCACCATCTGATTGCATCGATTTCTTGCAGACTTAAAACGCACCCAATTTTCTTCACATTGGTCCCTTTTGTAGTTCCTGAACGCTCAGTCCCTACGTCACATTGCCATTCGAACACCCGCTGTAATCCAGGGTGCTGGTGGACGCTTCAGTTTCACCCGTTTCACGGGGGCATGGTCGTCGTAAAGTTCACAGACTACTGCGTTGAAAATATCCACTTTTTCGTCCACCATGGAGGCGGATACCAAGCTGTCCCAATTTAACTTTGAAGCGTCTTACTTTAGTTTATCCACATCCATACGACCAAAACAACGCATGTGCAGAACTTTGGGTGGGGATTTGGGGGGTTTCAGACGGTAAGACAGGAAAATAAGGTCATGACGGGAGAATCCAGGTGCAGGAAGTTGGCCATAGGATGTGACTAAGGAAGGAGAGGTAGTAAGCATTAAGTCAAGCCAGGTGTCCTCCCCGCTATCGTTGTGGTGAGTGGCTTGTAACGGTATTACGTGGAGGCTGGCTGACTGAACGATGTTGAGTAGCTTACGGGAACGACAGGAATAGCGGGAAAGGAGGTCGGTGTTGAAATCACCCATGACAATGTGATGAACATACTGAGACCCTAAAGATTCCAGAATCGGCTCGAGACTGGAGAAATAGTCGGCACAAGGGGGACAAGAGACGACGCCAAGAACAGCTCTCGCGCCCTTGGCGTTAATCTCAATAAATAGATATTCCGCAGACGAAGAGGTAGATGAAGCAGACGCTAAGATTTTTAACGAGCAGCTGCTGCGGAGGTATATTGCTACACCACCACCTCTTTTACCGACTCGATCATTGTGAATAAGTATGTAGCCAGGCAAAGAGTAGGAAGTAGAAGAGATAACTGGTTTTAGCCAACTCTCCAAATCCAAGATGGCATGCACATTTGAGCCTGAAAAAGCTTCCAGCAGGTCACTGTAATCGCTGGGTATGCTTTGCGCATTAATATGACAAACATTAAAAAAGAATTGATGTTGAAATGACTTATGAAGGCATTCGCTAAACGTGCCATCAGCCAAGCAGAAACTTTCATTATCCGATGAGTTAGCTGACTCATTGGCCGACAAATATGTATCAAAGTCCATAAGTAGGTAATATAATAAATATAAATACTGATAAATATAATATGTACTAAAAATAATAGTGAATATACTTTGAGCAACACAGTCCTCTCTGCACCACCCGCCAGCATACACAAAAAATAAAAATAAAAAACTAAACGTAGCACTAAGAAGAGAACATTGACACAGTTTCCGAACGTAGTTTTTAAACTGTCACCAAAATGTCAAACATCATTACTCTATGACAGCTATGACAAAACAAACATCATAAAACAAACTCATAAAAGCTAAAAATGAAAACAATAACACATGATAATAAAATTAAAGTAGTTACAAACTAAAACATAAACATAGTGAAGAGTGATACTATTTACGAATTTTGGAGGTTGCGTTTGACGTACCCGCAGATCCGGCGGCACTCTTCCCCGCGGTTGCGGCTTCAACTCGTCTAGGATATTTCTGCGTCAAACAGTTCAGCTCCTCGTTGGTGGATATTTTATGACGAGTGCCATCCGTCGCTTTCACAACGATGACACCATCCTAGGTCCAACATGATCGCATCCCAAAATGTGAGAGGGTGATGTTGATCATGGAGATGGCGGAGCGGAATAGGGAGCCCATTCAGCCTATGGCACCCCGCAAACTGAGGCTTACATCAAGCGTAAATAAAAAGACGTACTAGGGTCTTGCTGATTTTAGCATGGCTGCAAGGACATTTAAAATTGTCTCTTTATGCACTTCTTCACGAGGCGGCGATATAATTTATTACTTTACTTTCGAAGTAAAGTGCGTATTAAATCGTAAATTATTGCTTGTTTAACAATTTTTACGGAGAGTTTCTTTCTTTGCATTTGTCTATCCTTAATGATCAATTAGGCATATGTTGTCCTAATTTTATTAGCTTCATAAAATGAAACAAGTCAGTTAAATATGCAATATTTTACCGTTTCTTTTTATCTTATCTTCTCATTCATTTATCTACTTAAAAAATGTATTCGCTTTAAAATTTTACCAAAAACCATGTCGATTACTCAATTGTTTTAATGAATTTTAGAGTGTTTAAACTTAAGAATTTTCTTAAAATATGCAGAACTTCTTTACATAATACAGTCATATTATTACACAAGAATACTCAGGCAACCTCCAAATACATGCAATACCTTTTATTACACTTTGTAAAGGCATAGCTTATAGATCGAAAATCTCCAATTTCTTATAGAGAAAACGGGCTCTATAAACTTTTGCAGTTTAGACAAGGATACACACAAATGAGCATTGGCATAGAATATTTTTCCTCATACCAACTTTCTGTAGTATATTTACGAAGTATTCATAGTACAGCCAATATTATTTTTTATTTTCTGCGTTAAGAAACAGTCATGTATATCTAATTTTAGTGAACTGGAATGGCACTTCCTACACGTCTTCAAGGTTCCTTGTCAAGGAAAGATTGATGGAGTCATTGCATTGTTACAAGTTCAAAAAATTATCACTAGATTTGTTCCTGATGATGACGTTACGCTTTCATATTATTCCTTGATAGCGGTTTACAAACTACTGCTGGACTTTAAGCCTTTCCTAAGTTGTTTTACAGTTTTACTGTGAGATTGTGAGTCAATGGGAAAACTTTGCCTACTATACGCTACGCTGGCCAGATGTGTTGATATAGGGTTGGATGTCGAGTTTTTCGTTGACTCGTGAAGATTTTGTTTACCTTAGTCGCCGATGCCCACGTAATGAATGCTTTACACGGATGTTTTATATTATAATATTACTAGCTGACCCAGCGAACTCCCTATCGCCTTTTTAAGAGTTTTTATTCGATTCCCTTTTTCCAAGCCCCTTTTTCCAAGTTACCATTGACTTAGCGCTTAATTTCTTATCATTTCAGAGTCTATAAATGATGAACAAACAAACATAGATTTTTGTATAATATTGAATTCCCCATTCCTTAAAATATCGGAGCCGCCGTGTGGTTGACGGCATAGAATACAAGTGTCACCACCCCCTATCTTCCCGTGGGTGTCGTAAGAGGCGACTAAGGGATAACACGATGCAAATACCATCTTTGCGTAGAGACGGAAAACTCGACATCAAACCCTATACGACTGCCTCGTTGGTCTCGCGGCATAAATGTGCGCGTGGGATCGGGAGGTCCCGGGTTCGATTCCTGGGTCGGGCAGTGTTATTGGGTTTTTCTGTCACGAAATTCTCAGTAGCAGCACGGAGTCTGGAAATGTGCCCGGTACGGCAATAGGCTCGCCCCTTATTACGTGGGACTAAAGTATATCTGGCGAAAAGTGGGTGTAGAAATACACCTCTGCCTACCCCTTCGGGGATAAAAGGCGTGACGATATGTATGTATGTGTATGTATCGGAGACGATACCCATATCGACTTTAAAAAAAAATCCCGTCCGCCATCTTTGATTTCCTATCCGCCACCTTTGATCACGAAATAGATGTTGTATTTGGATTCACCATCCCTTAAATTATCAGAGACGATACCCATATTGATTTTTAAATTTTTTCCCATCCGCCATCTTGAATCACGAAATAGATGTTGTATTTGGATTCCCCATCACTTTGAACTTCGGAGACGATACCCATATTGATTTAAAAAAAATCCCATCCGCCATCTTTGATCACGAAATAGATGTTGTATTTCGATTCACCACACCTTAAAATATCGAAGGCGATACCCATATTGATTTTTAAAATTTTCTCACCCGCCATCTTTGATTTCCCGTCCGCCATCTTGGATCACTAAATAAATTTCATATTATTAATCAGTGTTCCGAAAATCTCGAAAACGATACCCATATAGATTGTATCCTATCCATTTAGCCTTTTTTTGGCTTTTGACTCAACCCTCCCCCTTCTCGTTTGACCATTTTATTATTTTTGTCTGGCCCCTAAAAGTTGTGGCGTAATTTTATACAACCTATAGCCTTTCGGAATAATTGGGCTATCATAGACAATAACAATTTTTAAAATCCGACTGCTAGTTCCTGAGATTAGCTGACATTATCTTTTAGCCTTTTAGCCTTTTGCCCGGCCTCAAAGGGTCGAAGCGTTATGTTATATAGCCTATAGCCTTCCGGAATAACTGCGCTATCGTATACAAAAAGAATTTTTCAGATCCGACCGGTAGTTCCTGAGATTAGCGCGTTCAAACAAACAAACAATAAACTCTTACGCTTTATTATATTAGTACTAGCTGACCCAGCGAACTCCTTATCGCCTTTTTAAGAGTTTTTATTTAATTCCCTGTTTTCCAAGCCCGTTTTCCAAAGTAACCATTGACTTAGCGCTTAATCTCTTATCATTCCAATGTCTATAAGTGATGCAAATACAAACATAGATTTTAATATAATATTGAATTGCCCATTCCTTAAAATATCGGAGACGATACCCATATCGCCTTAAAAAAAGTCCCGTCCGCCATCTTTGATTTCCTATCCGCCATCTTTGATCACGAAATAGATGTTGTATTTGGATTCACCATCCCTTAAATCATCAGAGACGATACCCATATTGATTTTTAAAATTTTGCCCATCCGCCATCTTTGATTTCCCATCCGCCATCTTGAATCACGAAATAGATGTTGTATTTGGATTCCCCATCCCTTAAAACATCGGAGACGATACCCACATTGATTTTAAAAAAAATCCCATCCGCCATCTTGGATCACGAAATAGATGGTGTTTTTGAATTCTCCATTCCTAAAAATATCGGAGACGATGCCCATATCGACTTTAAAAAAAAATCCCGTCCGCCATCTTCGATTTCCTATCCGCCATCTTTTATCACGAAATAGATGTTGTATTTGGATTCACCATCCCTTAAATCATCAGAGACGATACCCATATTGATTTTTAAAATTTTTCCCATCCACCATCTTTGATTGCCCATCCGCCATCTTTGATCACGAAATAGATGATGCATTTCGATTCTCCACCCCTTAAAATATCGAAGGCGATACCCATATTGATATTTAAAATTTTCACATCCGCCATCTTTGATTTCCCGTCCGCCATCTTGGATCACTAAATAAATTTCATATTATTAATCAGCGTCCCGAAAATCTCGAAAACGATACCCATGTAGATAGTATCCTATTCTTTTAGCCTTTTTTGCGATTTCCTAAGTAACTATTTAACCATTCATGAGCCTTACCCCGGATGCCATAAAATTCACATTTGCGCAGTAAAATCTGATGATCAACAAAGCTTTGCTACTGAAGCTTTTAAATATAAGGCTATTTTGCAGGCAATATTATTATACGTTAGTATAACGAAAAGATCACAGATCCCAGTTGGTTGTCTTATCGAAAATAGTTTTATTAGATTTACAATGGCACTCAGATGAAAACATATAAGTGAAATATAATATTTAAAGTATTTGTTATTTTATACCATACTAGTAGAGACACAAATATCCCTGGCCACATAAACTATTTAATCCGAACAAATATCAGTGAAAAAATCTTCATGTATTCTGAGGCGACGGTTTGGCAAGTTTGGCAAGAAGAAGAGAAATTAATATTTCTCTTCTTCTTGCCAAACTTTCCTACTACGGGTGTGACTCAGCGACTGTAAAGTGGTTCCATAGTTATCTGACTGACAGATCTCAATTCGTGCAAGTGGATAGTGCCAGGGAGGGTAATAAGGCGAATTCTTCTTGCTGTCAGGTGACTCGGGGCGTCCCACAGGGATCAGTTCTCGGCCCTCTCCTCTTCATATTGTACAGTGTCGATGTTACCACCCACATCCGAAATGCCCAGTTTCACATGTATGCTGATGACCTTCAACTTAATATATCATTTCACCCAAATGATTGTCACGAATCTGTAAGCAGATTGAATGAGGATTTAGTAACATATCAGATTGGGCAAGACTAAATTCCTTGGTGCTAAACCCTACTGAATCCAAGTATCTAATATTAGGCTCAAAGGAGAGCATCAAAAGAATACATACATACATACATAGACTCACGACTGTTTCCCCGAAGGGGTAGGCAGAGGCATATTAAACGCCCACTTTTCGCCAGTGTTTTGATCCCACGTAATAGGTGGCGAGCCTATTGCCGCTTATCGGGATATTTTGTTTGCCAGAGCCTCGTCTGTTGATCGGCAGGTGCACCACTTGCAGGTGAGGTTGGCTTGGGACCCTAAGTTCTTGGTGGGAACCCTATGCACCATAAATCAAAAGAATAGAACACCATAATCCTGTAGTGATGGTTGATAATTGTCCCATAGACCGGGTTAACGAGGCTTGCAATCTAAGCTTAGTTGTAGATGGTGAACTGCATTTTGAGATGCATGTACTTGAAGCTGTTAAAAACTGTTTTTACCGTCTCAAACTGCTATACCGAATTCGCCAGCATCTGAGTAGCGACATGCGGATTTTGCTTTGCGAAACTCTAGTCTTATCCAAACTCAATTATGCAGACACTGTATTCGGGTCATGTTTACTGAAAAGAACGGAGAAGCTTATTCAACGAGTACAAAATGCATGTGCTCGGTTCTGCTATAATATTCCACCACGTACACATGTCACTCCATACCTAAATAGTGGGAACCTCATGAGGATGGCCGCGCGTAGACATTTACATTTGGCAACCTTACTCTTTGAAATAGTAAAATATCAGAAGCCGAATTACCTCTATAAGAAGTTGACATGGTCCAGGGATGTAAATCAATACAGCACAAGAGCCGCATCTTATCTGTTGGTTATTTCAAAGCACAGATCAGCCTCGTTCGAAGGTGGTTTTAAATTTTCGGCAGCCAAAATATGGAATGACCTCCCACCGCCTATACGTTGCCTGAAATCGGTTTATTCATTTAAAAATAAGTATAGGCAAATTTTATTAAACGCACAAAAATCTACCTTAGTTTATCCATGACATATCTAAGCACCTTCACCTACCTGTACACCACTCGTTGGGTAGGAGGAATTTCATTTGGCTGTCAATGTTACTTATTTTCTTTTCTTGTTTATTACGTACACTCAACAGCGCGAGCGCAGCGTTGCCTCTTTTATTCTATGAATGTACGAGTATGTACGGCTGACACTTTTGACAGAACCGGAAGCGTTCGGAAACGCGCTATAAATGTCTTATGATTGCCTGTCTGAAGTGATAAAAAACAATACTAAGTCAACTAAAGTTTTTTAGTATTTATATTTATTTATTTACATAAATCATATAATATTGTTACGGACGGGGTAACGGGATTGAAAGGAAACACCGAGTAGCACTGATGACACTTTATTCGACTTGACACAAGACACGCCGTTTAATTCCGACGCAGACAGCACCAACACTAGCGTCTTTTGCACTGCACTTTTCACTGCACTTCACTGCACTTTACTGCACTATACTTTCACTTCACTTTTTAACTACTTCTTTCTTCCTTTACTTCTTACTTTTCTTCTTCACTTTACCACTTTTCAACTTAAACTGGCGCTTAGCGCGTCTACACCGCCTTATATACCCCTAAGAATGTTCTAGATCTACTAATTTCGATTGTCTTTTCGTTATTCAATTGTTTTTCCATCTCCTGTCTCTTTTTAACCTTTCCATTCCTTTTTGAAGTTTCTAGAATTTTCTAATCTTTATTCGAAATATTTAAATTTGTGTTTCCATCTCCTGTCTCTTTTTAACCTTTTCATTCCTTTCTGAAGTTTCTAGAATTTTCTAATTTTTACTCGAAATATTTAAATAATCTTTTAAACATTTGCCAAATATTCATAAACATTCTCCAAATTTCATAAAAACCATAATCCACATAACAGTTATGACTGGGATTTGAACCCACGCCTTCAGAACGTGAACGGAATGTGTTAACCGCACGGCCATCGCCTTGTTGTCAATGACTGGTGAATTTGGCGAACACTTGACAGAGTGTATACGTCATCGAACTAAAAACTCATTTCCAAATAATAAAATAGTCTTCAAACCTCTTTGGTAATAAATTATTGTGTTTGATGACCGGATAGTTTGTCGCGTAGACGTCAGAAGTCCTTGGCAACGGTAGTGATGACAGCTTGGCATGACCACAGAGTACCTTTGTATATAATGACACCGGCCGTCACAATATGTATGCATATATATTATATATATTGTCGTATATATTTTAATTAACATTTAAATAGCATTTTATCCATCATATTTATATCATTTTAGTATATAAATATAATTATTATAGGTATATCATCTGGTCCTGCGAGAATACCAGCGTTGCAGTTATCTGCAACCATAGCTGACGCAGGTTCCAATTTGTACTCCAATCCGTTTGATAATGTTTACACCAACGAATTGTTATTATATAGATAAAAGACATAATACGTGTTTAGTTTTAAGGGTTTGGAGATACAAATAAAATATTTATTTTCTTTTTTTCTTTTCTTTTCTTTAATTGGATACCACTACATATTATAAAACAATGTCTGTCTTCCGTCTTTCCGTCCCTATGTTTGCTTAAATCTTAAAAACTACGCAACGGATTTTAATGCGGTCTTTTTTAATAGATATAATTATTCAAGAGTAATGTTTATATATACCTAATATGTATAATTGACGCGGGCGAAGCTGCTGGCGACGTCTAGTAATTAAGATAATTAAGACACAATAAGAGTAAACCTTTCAAATCGACGAAATGGCAGAATTGAGCAATATATCCAAAATGTTGGAAATCGTGAATATAGTCAGAATTCAAATTAGGATGAGTAAATCAAAGCTAAAGGCTTTTTTATATACACACCGGCACAATTAGGGGAACACAAAAGAAAAGTCGATATTTTCAATTAATATAGTTTGTATATTTTTTGCAGTTATAAAATAAATACATAGTCTTAAAATATCTTATATTAAAGCAAAAGAAGCTGCGTATTGGCAAGTTTTTAGAAAATACACTTGAATTGCGAAAATTTGCAAAATAAAACATTTTTACGGTGAGATTTTAAATTTATTTTTTTCTTTTAATTACACAAAATTATTGAAATGAATATCAAGTATTGACTCCGCGGGCTCTTAGCAGAGCTTGTATACGATTTCCCGTGCTCTGAATAAGGCTGCCGATCATTTCGTGGGGTAAATTGTCCCACTCTTCCACCAAAGCCAGTTTTAGCTCTTCAACATTCCTGGGAGCTGAATTTCACTGTCGAACTCTTATCCCCAGAATTTCCCAAGCGTGTTCTATTGGGTTCATGTCCAGTGATCGCGCTGGCCATTCCATTTGATTGATACCAACCTCACGGAGGTAGCTATTCACTATACTCGCAGTGTGAGGGCGTGCAATATCATGCATAAAAATGAAACCTTGGCCTATAAATGAGCAAAAGGCATGACATGTGGTTCTAAGACCTCTGTTACGTATCGGTGCGCAGTGAGAGATGCATTTTCGTTGAGCACTAACTCTGTGCGGGCTCCTAAACATATGTCATCCCATACCATTACTGACCCTCCACCATATGACACCATTTCCGTGAAGTTAGTCTGGTTGTATTGTTCACCTCGATACCTCCACATCCTTTCCCTCCCATCCACAAAATTGACACAAAAGCGGCTCTCATCGGTGAATAAAACACGACCCCACTCACTTGTACAATCTCGATGCTCACGGGCGTAGGCTAATTTTGCCACACGGTGAGCTACCTCGAGTTTCGGTGTTTTTGCTGGAACGTAAGACCTTAATCCAACTTCATTAAGACGTCTTCTAACCGTCCGTTCACTAAAATTTACGTTACGGACCTCAGCTAGTTGATTTCGGGTCTGAACAGCGCGCTGAGCGGTTTGTCGACGATTTCTCAAAGTTTGCATGGTTATAAATCGGTCGTCAGCGGCACTTGTAGCCCGATTTCTGGCATGTCCTCGACGGCGCACGTAAGATCCAGTCTCTCTATAGCGGCAAACAATGCGGTGAATTGATACGATCGATACACCTAAGGCTCGGCTTACCGAGCGGTAAGTATGCCGTTCTCCGATCATGGTTACAGCCCTAGCCACTGAAGTTGCTGGCAAATCACTCATTTTGTATCAAGAATGTGTACACAGTTCAAAAATAAACAGTGGAATGACCCACAGTCACTTTACACTGAACCCAAGAAAGATCTTAACAGAAGCAATTCTAACATTAAGTGTCAGCAAATTCTTAAAGTGTCATAAAATCTGTTCACACACTTTTAAATGACAAATTTACACTTAAGATAGCTTTCAAAGAGGGTATTCCCTCATAATAATTAACACATAAATAATTAAAACTTGTCAAGACACCCGATATTTTGGAAAAAAAACGACCTTTCTTTTGTGTTCCCCTAATTGTGCCGGTGTGTGTATAATACACCAGTGTCTGGGCCTCCGGAGCTAACAAGCATTTTCAACAAAGTACAAAAATTAACTTAATTTGTTACCTAATAAGGCTTTACCATCATAGCAAACGGCAGTATTTGATGTCAAGTATGATTCATGGTTTTAATATCTTGCTCGTTGGCCATCATAATATTCTGTTATCCTCAATTGACTTCTACCAATTTGGCAAAATGAGACGAATTTCCTTTTGTTATATTATTCCTTATTTACGTTCTTCTGCAACTTATTTCGGTTTATTAAGCCCCTGTTTAGTCTCGCGTTATGTTTTGGAATTTGAATTAAATTCACCAACTGTAAATAACGGTACTGTTAAGTCGTCTGAATTAATGTAGGCTCGATTTTCATCGCGGTATTAAATGAAAAAGAAATTTGATTCGTAACCATGATTTATTTTTGGCGTTATCATATTCTATGTATGTGTGAGTACACGCCTGACTTCTCTACTAATATCAAACTGTATAAAAAATCACTTTGATTTTTTATACAGTATGGACAATATTGTAAAGGTCTTGCACATACTATGTCTTTAGTCATTATACATATTTTACCTAGGTACATATGATTACTAATTTCTTATGTTAAGAAATGCTCATTCTGATATAGTCCATATCTTCAGAGGATGAGCTATGACAACTTTGAGCTGAGATTTAAGGGTGACTTAAGGTGCAAACGCCTACGCCTTAAGTGTTAGACTGCTGCTTTGTGATATATATTATATTTCGCAAATAAAACACGATATATACGACAAATAGTGATGGACTTAATTCGACTCATCCCAAACATTAAAAAGTTAAGCAGACTGTCCTAGATATTAATAAACAATGCCTTATTAAACCACATGCAATATCTTACAGTTAAATAAATTTATGTTTCTACTAGCTTTTGCCCGCGGCTTCGCTCGCGTAAATTTGAGGTTCTATGTTCGGGGTAACACCAAACACAAATCTCCTTTGTTGGGCGGATACTTCTCTAATTGTCGTTTTAATTGTTTAAGAAATATAACTACAAAAAGTATTTACACATTCAAACTACTTAGTACTAAGACTTAATAGTACTCAAAATGTTATCAGGTATCTGTGAGGTTTCGCTAGAGTGGCCAATATGGCGACTGTGATTTGTCTGTTAGAACCATTACAATTTAATAAAATACTCGACAATCCGAATTTTGCGCTATATGTTGTCGACTCGAAATATTTATTTTTTTATGTTTTCTTATTCAGGTAAGGTTTCGATGTACTCCTCGACGAAATTATTAATATAAGATTTGACACTGCGATGGCAGCGCAGTCCGTCGGTTCCAATGTGAAACATTCCAAAATCCACAACTATTTACAAATTAAAAATTAAGTAAAAAAACATTTTTCAGTGGACTAAATTGTGAATCTAAACCATTCTTAAGTCCCCTTAAACACACACAAAAGATTTTATCAAGATCGGTCCAGTCGTGTAGGAGGAGTTCAGTGACATACACACACACAAGAAATATATATATTAAGATATTCAGTAGTTTTATCTCAGCCGAGAGTGCAATGCATCAGAAGTTTTCACATAAAATAGATATATTCATGTATTATATATAACAAAATTAAATTAATTTTGAAATAAAGTAATTATTACTACTTAAAACCTTTTTTTTTACATAAACAATAATACATCTAGGAGATTTATAAATAGTAAATATAGCGTTTTAGTTTATAATGTTAGTCTTACCCTGTATTCTTTTCTCCGACTATTAATCCTGTTAAGTGGGACTTTACAAAATCATCATCATCATCAGCTTTATATACCGTCCCACTGCTGGGCATGGGCCTCTTATCACTATGGCAAGGGTAAGGCTATAGTCCACCACGCTGGCCTAGTGCGGGTTGGCAGACTTCACATGTCTTTCAAGAACATTATGAATAACTCCCAGACATGCAGGTTTCCTTAAGATGTTTTCCTTCACCGATAAGCAAGCGACCATTAACAATTTAATACGCACTTAACTTCGAAAAGTCATTGGTGCGTGGCGTGGATTCAGACCCGAGACTCTCTGCGTAACAGTCTGTCGGTCGCTCCACTCGGCTACCGCTGCATACAAAAATCCAGGATACAAAAATGCTCAGTGCAGTGCATGCAGTCCTAAACCAAGGTGAAGCTACTGCAATCAGTATGGTCGCCATGCACTCTATTGATATTACATATATTGAGCCAATTTTGATATCATATAATATTAAATACGAATCTATCTTCTATCTATACTAATATAATAAAGCGGAAGAGTTTGTTTGTTTGTTTGTTTGAACGCGCTAATCTCAGGAAATACCGGTCGGATCTGAAAAATTATTTTTGTATACGATAGCCCAGTTATTCCGGAAGGCTATAGGCTATATAACATAACGCTTCGACCTTTTGGGGCCGGGCAAAAGGCTAAAAAGGCTAAAACATAATGTCGGCTAATCTCAGGAACTAGCAGTCAGATTTTGTTATTGCCTATGATAGCCCAATTATTCCGAAAGGCTATAGGCTATATAAAATTACGCCACAACTTTTAGGGGCCAGACAAAAATAATAAAATGGTCAAACGAGAAGGGGGAGGGTTGGGTCAAAGGCAAAAAAAGGGCTAAACGAATAGGATACAATCTATATGGGTATCGTTTTCGAAATTTTCAGGACGCTGATTAATAATATGAAATTTATTTAGTGATCCAAGATGGCGGACGGGAAATCAAAGATGGCGGATGAGAAAGTTTTAAATATCAATATGGATATCGCTTTCGATATTTTAAGGGGTGGAGAATCGAAATACAACATCTATTTCGTGATCAAAGATGGCGGATGGGCAAACAAAAATGGCGGATGGGAAAAATTTTAAAAATCAATATTGTTATCGTCTCCGATGTTTAAAGGGATGGGGAATCCAAATACAACATCTATTTCGTGATTCAAGATGGCGGATGGGAAATAAAAAATGGCGGATGGGAAAAATTTAAAAAATCAATATCGGTATCGTCTCTGATGATTTAAGGGATGGTAAATCCAAATACAACATCTATTTCGTGATCAAAGATGGCAGATAGGAAATCAAAGATGGCGGACGGGATTTTTTTAAAGTCAATATGGGTATCGTCGCCGATATTTAAGGCATGGGGAATCCAAATCCGACATCTATTTTGTGATCAAAGATGGCGGATGAGATATCAAAGATGGCGGATGAGAAAGTTTTAAAAAGTCAATATGGTTATCGTCTCCGATGTTTTAAGGGATGGCGAATCTAAATACAAATCTATTTCGTGATCAAAGATGGCGGACGGGATTTTTTTTAAGTCGATATGGGAATCGTCTCCGATATTTTAAGGAATGGGGAATTCAATATTATATAAAAATCTATGTTTGTTTTTGCATCACTTATAGACCATGGAATGATAAGAGATAAAGCGCTAAGTCAATGGTAACTTTAGAAAAGGAGCTTGGAAAAAAGGGAATTAAATAAAAACTCTTAAAAAGGCGATACGGAGTTCGCTGGGTCAGCTAGTACTAATATAATAAAGCGTAAGAGTTTATTGTTTGTTTGTTTGAACGCGCTAATCTCAGGAACTACCGGTCGGATCTGAAAAATTCTTTTTGTATACGATAGCGCAGTTATTCTGGAAGGCTATAGGCTATATAACATAACGCTTCGACCCTTTGGGGCCGGGCAAAAGGCTAAAAAGGCTAAAAGATAATGTCAGCTAATCTCAGGAACTAGCAGTCGGATTTTAAAAATTGTTATTGTCTATGATAGCCCAATTATTCCGAAAGGCTATAGGTTGTATAAAATTACGCCACAACTTTTAGGGGCCAGACAAAAATAATAAAATGGTCAAACGAGAAGGGGGAGGGTTGAGTCAAAGGCAAAAAAAGGCTAAATGGATAGGATACAATCTATATGGGTACCGTTTTCGAGATTTTCGGAACACTGATTAATAATATGAAATTTATTTAGTGATCCAAGATGGCGGACGGGAAATCAAAGATGGCGGATGAGAAAGTTTTAAATATCAATATGGATATCGCTTTCGATATTTTAAGGGGTGGAGAATCGAAATACAACATCTATTTCGTGATCAAAGATGGCGGATGGGCAATCAAAAATGGCGGATGGGAAAAATTTAAAAAATCAATATTGTTATCGTCTCCGATGTTTAAAGGGATGGGGAATCCAAATACAACATCTATTTCGTGATTCAAGATGGCGGATGGGAAATAAAAAATGGCGGATGGGAAAAATTTAAAAAATCAATATCGGTATCGTCTCTGATGATTTAAGGGATGGTAAATCCAAATACAACATCTATTTCGTGATCAAAGATGGCAGATAGGAAATCAAAGATGGCGGACGGGATTTTTTTAAAGTCAATATGGGTATCGTCGCCGATATTTAAGGCATGGGGAATCCAAATCCGACATCTATTTTGTGATCAAAGATGGCGGATGAGATATCAAAGATGGCGGATGAGATATCAAAGATGGCGGATGAGATATCAAAGATGGCGGATGAGATATCAAAGATGGCGGATGAGAAAGTTTTAAAAAGTCAATATGGTTATCGTCTCCGATGTTTTAAGGGATGGCGAATCTAAATACAAATCTATTTCGTGATCAAAGATGGCGGATAGGAAATCAAAAGATGGCGGACGGGAGTTTTGTTAAGTCGATATGGGAATCGTCTCCGATATTTTAAGGAATGGGGAATTCAATATTATATAAAAATCTATGTTTGTTTTTGCATCACTTATAGACCATGGAATGATAAGAGATTAAGCGCTAAGTCAATGGTAACTTTAGAAAAGGAGCTTGGAAAAAAGGGAATTAAATAAAAACTCTTAAAAAGGCGATACGGAGTTCGCTGGGTCAGCTAGTACTAATATAATAAAGCAGAAGAGTTTGTTTGTTTGTTTGTTTGAACGCGCTTATCTCAGGAACTACCGGTCCGATCTGAAAAATTCTTTTTGTATACGATTGCCCAGTTATTCCGGAAGGCTATAGCTTATATACCATAACGCTTTGACCCTTTGGGGCCGGGGAAAAGGCTAAAAGTGCTAAAACATAATGTCGGCTAATCTCAGGAACTAGCAGTCGGATTTTAAAAATTGTTATTGCCTATGATAGCCCATTTATTTCGAAAGGCTATAGGCTATATAAAATTACGCCGCAACTTTTAGGGGCCAGACAAAAATAATAAAATGGTCAAACGAGAAGGGGGAGGGTTGGGCTTAAAAAGTGGTTAATTGATAAGTGTTTTTACTCAATAAACGAATTTGTGACATGTTAAGATAAATAATAATAAATTATGATATAATTAATCTAATTTTATTTCTTGACTTTTATTAATTTTTTGATAATTATATCTAATTTATTATGTAATTTATTAACATTATAAAGTTTAATTCAAAGCAATTTGCATTTCGATTGGTATCTTTAACAAGTGTATTTTAACAGAAATAGTTTGACTGCTCGCATAATGTATCTAATTTTAAGTGTAATTTTTGCATGCCGATTGAGAGGTGAAACATGCTGTACTTAATGACTGAACTATAACTGTACCATCTGTATCTACCATGTTTCTAGCAAATAAATAATTATTCTATTCTATTCTATTCTATTCTATTCTATTCTATTCTATTCTATTCTATTCTATTCTATTCTATTCTATTCTATTCTATTCTATTCTATTCTATTCTATTCTATTCTATTCTATTCTATTCTATTCTATTCTATTCTATTCTATTCTATTCTATTCTATTCTATTCTATTCTATTCTATTCTATTCTATTCTATTCTATTCTATTCTATTCTATTCTATTCTATTCTATTCTATTCTATTCTATTCTATTCTATTCTATTCTATTCTATTCTATTCTATTCTATTCTATTCTATTCTATTCTATTCTATTCTATTCTAAAAATTTTAGAATAGTCCTAAGGTTACATCATTTACATTACATTAATTATAAACTATATACTTTAAGACTTTTAGACTTTGTTGATATAAATGGTTGTGCTTGGAGGCATAAGAGAATGCTGTGTCATTTCAAAGGTAGCCCATAGGATTGAATGGTTGGTGGACTACATAACAGTCAACAAGCTATTCAATTTTAAAACTAAAATTCCATTAAATTCCGTTGAGCTGTTACAGAGATTATTACCCAAAAACTTAAGGACAAGCATACCGATCATATTGTATCAACAAACATATTAACGAAAGCGTTTTTTCGCAACATGTTAGTAAGATGGGTGCATAGGGTTCCCACCAAGAACTTAGGGTCCCAAGCCAACCTCACCTGCAAGTGGTGCACCTGCCGATCAACGGACGAGGTTCTGGCAAACAAAATGTCCCAATAAGCGGCAATAGGCTCGCCACCTATTACGTGGGATCAAAACACTGGCAAAAAGTGGGCGTTTAATATGCCTCTGCCTACCCCTTCGGGGAAACAGGCGTGAGTCTATGTATGTTACTAAGATGCAAAAGCCCAGTGGAGAGACTGACGGACTGCTATGCAGAGGGTCTCGGGTTCGAATCCATGACTTTTCGCACCATTGACTTTTCGCAGTTATGTGCGTATTAAATTGTTGATTGTCGCTTGTCAAACGGTGAGGAAAAACATCGTGACGAAACCTGCATATCTGAGAGTTCTTCTTAATGTTCTCGAAAGGTATGTAAAGTCTGCCAACCCGCACATGGCCAGCGTGGTGGACTATGGCCTTACCCTTCTCATAGTGAGTAGAGGCCCGTGCCCAGCAGTGGGAGAGTTTATATGCAGGGCCGAAGATAATTACTAAGATGAATTGATAAATGAAAATAGTGATAAAGAAAACACAATTTAAAGATAATTTCAACTAGTAATACAAGAAACAAGCTTCAGTTTTATTATATTATGGTATATAATATTGGCTACTACACAGCCTGAAGCAAAAAGCCATAGAATTGGCTTAAAAATATCACCGAAACATAATAAAAATTTTTTATATCAACATTCCCTTCTAAATTACTTTTTTAGTGTGCCGAATTCAAGACATAATTAATCAAGACTGTCGGATAAAAAATACATTACAGATGATAAATGAATTCTAGAGAGACATTTTATTGGAACTGATATTAAAATATTCATTGTTATAGCAGCGTATTTCGTAGAACCTTGGATAAATGAATGATTTCACTATCTGTGTGTAAAATTCTTGCGTTGCTGACTGACAGATAACGCACAGCTAAAACTAGAGGGCGCAAGAAGCTTAAATTTGGCATGTATGTTTCTTGGGGACCGCAGAGTTATGAAGGGTTCATCATCATCATCATCATCAGCCTGCCGTAGTCCACTGCTGGATATAGGCCTCTCCAATGGCACGCCACTGAGCCCAACTTTCGGCTCTTCGTGTCCAGCCGCTGCCAGCCACTTTGCGTATATCGTCACTCCGCCTAGCCGGAGAGCGTCCTACACTACCTTGAAGGGTTGATTGCCCATAATTCGCTCAGGATTGTTTAGAAACTGTTAAATTTGAATAAAATGTGCGGGCGTTAATGCTGGCATCAACTTTTTTCAATATAATTAAGATTAAATAACTAACTATTCTAAAAAAATGATTCAAATAACTATGAATTCATGTGTTATATGAATTGGAACTGGATTAATTATTTCACAACTTATCCAATATACCGCGCCAAAAAGTCATAATAACCTTTTACGGAATCAAATAAATTCTAGTAATAGGTATAAAATCTAGTAATGTTCATAAGCACATGATCATAAACGCAACTGTGGTATGACACGGCGCGCGGCGTGACAAATCTAATACTACTATATAAAGCTGATGAGTTTGTTTGTTTGTTTTCTTGAACGCGCTAATCTCAGGAACTACTAGTCCGATTTAAAAAATCCTTTCAGTTTTAGATAGCCCATTTATCGAGGAAAGCTATAGTCTATATAACATGACGCCATGAGCCACGGGAGCAGAGCAGTAGCCTTAAATAACGCGGGTGTAACTGCGGGCTCATCTAGTCTTTTTATACAGCGAAATTATTTTCCATCTCATTCTAAGGTACTAGCCGGGATATTACATTACTACAATGGACTAGTAACCCTAGTGGAAAACCCAACAGACTGCCATGCAGAGGGTGTCGACTGTCGGGCTCGCATCCAGACGGCAGTCAATCTACGGAAAAACTGATATTCTGTCATATTTGGTAAGACTATAAGTAAACGGACATGGGCTTCAAGGTGTAAGTCTTGGATGCAACCGGAATAAAGCTAGGACTATAATGATGATGAATGTACATAGACTGAAACATCTCACGTGAACAGCGCAGCAGGTCGTGACGCGTTGCCGCCCCTGATGGTATTTCACTGGATGCCGCGGCATGTCATCGCCTTCCAAGATATGCTTCCATGCGTCGTTAAAGCAATGTTGGTGTCACAAGGTTGAATGCTGATTTATAATACATGCGGCTGCTTGACGATAACGTCGAAAGTTACGAGTACGTATCCGCTACAAGTATGGTTGTCACATGGGTTGGTTGCCAAAGCCATAACAGAAAACTGTTTGGTCGAAAAAGTCTATTAAACGGCATGGTAGGAGCAAGAGAGCAATTACACCTTCGTCCATACCTCACGTCACTCCGTTCCGACACTGTGTAATAGAATTATTCGACCATTCGGTTTTCGGTTTTGGTCGCTGTGATAAGCAACCCGTGTGACAACCATACCCGGTCTCCCCTACACATGCGTGTTTATACGCCGTAAAGTCGTCAGGTCTGTCGTGGCGCACTATACCACTCCGTTAAATCCCGTGCTGTCTGTAATCGCCAGGCCTGAGTCTCCATCCGGTCCAAATTTCCTCATTTATTTTCACCAGTGATTTCAATAGGTTTTCTCTGCCTTTCTTTAATGCTGAAGAACGCTGAAGCAGCGATAGCCGAGTGGAGAGACCGACAGACTGCTATGCAGAGGGTCTCGGGTTCAAATCCACGGTACGCACCAATGACTTTTCGGAGTTAAGTGCGTATATCGCTTGCTAATTGGTGAAGGAAAACATTGTGAGGAAACCTGCATGTCTGAGAGTTCTACATAATGTTCTCGAAAGACATGTGAAGTTTGCCAACCCGCACTTGGCCAGCGTGGTGAACTATGGCCTTACCCTTCTCATAAGTGAGAAGAGGCCCGTGCCCAGCCGTGGGACAGTATAAAGGGCTGATGATGTGTGAAGAACGCTGGCATGTCTGTGAACTACATCACTATTTACCATTTCCTGATAAGGTAATTTGCCCGATGTGGTTAGAATGTTTGCAACCTATATCAAAATTGTATCATCATCATCGTCATCAATCCAAGCATTCATCAACATCAACATCATCAACAAATATCATCTGTCCAAACATTCAATAGAGTAGTGTTTGAGAGAATATTACGTTGTTTGACGGAAAAGTAATCATGATTTTTTACTCTCAGTAACACTTGATTGACGTTCGTTATCCTACAAAAACCTTTAGAGCTTGCAAAAATAAGATATCGTTTGTCGAAACTTAAACCTCAGTTTTTACGCAGTAATAATATTTTCTTTGCCTTGGAATATACCGAAAAGGCTTTTTATTATTCTTAAGATACTTTTCTACAATGTCCGTAGGGCGTGTTTTAAAGAAGGAGCAGCAAGGTGTTATTATATTGGAATAACAAGAATGGTTATGATGTCAATTTTATAGGACCTTCCGACCGATATATTTTAACGATTATGTACCAATTTGGCTTGCACTTATTTCATTGTCAACTTCACCAGATAATATAAAAATGATTATATTGGAGTTGAATAAAGTTATTGGCAAATGAAAAAGATTTTACTTTAAAATATATATTATAAACTAAGTGTAATGGTATTAATTGCAGAATTCTTCCCATCAGCTTACTTCCTTGTCTGTCTAAGGTGCTGGAGAAGGCGGTAAGCAGTCAGTTGAGGAAAACCCTTGAAACTTATAACATTATACCTCAAAGACAATCTGGATTTCGCAAAGGTCATACGTCCACCGCTCTCCTGGATGTTGTTGATGACATTTTGGAGGCGAGGGATAAGGGCATGGGTACTTTGCTTACCCTACTTGATTTTTCGCGGGCTTTTGAAACAAAAGTTTGGCAAGAAGAAGAGAAATATTAATTTCTCTTCAACAACATCCAGGAGAGCGGTGGACGTATGACCTTTGCGAAATCCAGATTGTCTTTGAGGTATAATGTTATAAGTTTCAAGGGTTTTCCTCAACTGACTGCTTACCGCCTTCTCCAGCACCTTAGACAGACAAGGAAGTAAGCTGATGGGAAGAATTCTGCAATTAATACCATTACACTTAGTTTATAATATATATTTTAAAGTAAAATCTTTTTCAATTTGCCAATAACTTTATTCAACTCCAATATAATCATTTTTATATTATCTGGTGAAGTTGACAATGAAATAAGTGCAAGCCAAATTGGTACATAATCGTTAAAATATATCGGTCGGAAGGTCCTATAAAATTGACATCATAACCATTCTTGTTATTCCAATATAATAACACCTTGCTGCTCCTTCTTTAAAACACGCCCTACGGACATTGTAGAAAAGTATCTTAAGAATAATAAAAAGCCTTTTCGGTATATTCCAAGGCAAAGAAAATATTATTACTGCGTAAAAACTGAGGTTTAAGTTTCGACAAACGATATCTTATTTTTGCAAGCTCTAAAGGTTTTTGTAGGATAACGAACGTCAATCAAGTGTTACTGAGAATAAAAAATCATGATTACTTTTCCGTCAAACAACGTAATATTCTCTCAAACACTACTCTATTGAATGTTTGGACAGATGATATTTGTTGATGATGTTGATGTTGATGAATGCTTGGATTGATGACGATGATGATGATACAATTTTGATATAGGTTGCAAACATTCTAACCACATCGGGCAAATTACCTAATCAGGAAATGGTAAATAGTGATGTAGTTCACAGACATGCCAGCGTTCTTCACACATCATCAGCCCTTTATACTGTCCCACGGCTGGGCACGGGCCTCTTCTCACTTATGAGAAGGGTAAGGCCATAGTTCACCACGCTGGCCAAGTGCGGGTTGGCAAACTTCACATGTCTTTCGAGAACATTATGTAGAACTCTCAGACATGCAGGTTTCCTCACAATGTTTTCCTTCACCAATTAGCAAGCGATATACGCACTTAACTCCGAAAAGTCATTGGTGCGTACCGTGGATTCGAACCCGAGACCCTCTGCATAGCAGTCTGTCGGTCTCTCCACTCGGCTATCGCTGCTTCAGCGTTCTTCAGCATTAAAGAAAGGCAGAGAAAACCTATTGAAATCACTGGTGAAAATAAATGAGGAAATTTGGACCGGATGGAGACTCAGGCCTGGCGATTACAGACAGCACGGGATTTAACGGAGTGGTATAGTGCGCCACGACAGACCTGACGACTTTACGGCGTATAAACACGCATGTGTAGGGGAGACCGGGTATGGTTGTCACACGGGTTGCTTATCACAGCGACCAAAACCGAAAACCGAATGGTCGAATAATTCTATTACACAGTGTCGGAACGGAGTGACGTGAGGTATGGACGAAGGTGTAATTGCTCTCTTGCTCCTACCATGCCGTTTAATAGACTTTTTCGACCAAACAGTTTTCTGTTATGGCTTTGGCAACCAACCCATGTGACAACCATACTTGTAGCGGATACGTACTCGTAACTTTCGACGTTATCGTCAAGCAGCCGCATGTATTATAAATCAGCATTCAACCTTGTGACACCAACATTGCTTTAACGACGCATGGAAGCATATCTTGGAAGGCGATGACATGCCGCGGCATCCAGTGAAATACCATCAGGGGCGGCAACGCGTCACGACCTGCTGCGCTGTTCACGTGAGATGTTTCAGTCTATGTACATTCATCATCATTATAGTCCTAGCTTTATTCCGGTTGCATCCAAGACTTACACCTTGAAGCCCATGTCCGTTTACTTATAGTCTTACCAAATATGACAGAATATCAGTTTTTCCGTAGATTGACTGCCGTCTGGATGCGAGCCCGACAGTCGACACCCTCTGCATGGCAGTCTGTTGGGTTTTCCACTAGGGTTACTAGTCCATTGTAGTAATGTAATATCCCGGCTAGTACCTTAGAATGAGATGGAAAATAATTTCGCTGTATAAAAAGACTAGATGAGCCCGCAGTTACACCCGCGTTATTTAAGGCTACTGCTCTGCTCCCGTGGCTCATGGCGTCATGTTATATAGACTATAGCTTTCCTCGATAAATGGGCTATCTAAAACTGAAAGGATTTTTTAAATCGGACTAGTAGTTCCTGAGATTAGCGCGTTCAAGAAAACAAACAAACAAACTCATCAGCTTTATATAGTAGTATTAGATTTGTCACGCCGCGCGCCGTGTCATACCACAGTTGCGTTTATGATCATGTGCTTATGGACATTACTAGATTTTATACCTATTACTAGAATTTATTTGATTCCGTAAAAGGTTATTATGACTTTTTGGCGCGGTATATTGGATAAGTTGTGAAATAATTAATCCAGTTCCAATTCATATAATACATGAATTCATAGTTATTTGAATCATTTTTTTAGAATAGTTAGTTGTTTAATCTTAATTATATTGAAAAAAGTTGATGCCAGCATTAACGCCCGCACATTTTATTCAAATTTAACAGTTTCTAAACAATCCTGAGCGAATTATGGGCAATCAACCCTTCAAGGTAGTGTAGGACGCTCTCCGGCTAGGCGGAGTGACGATATACGCAAAGTTGCTGGCAGCGGCTGGACACGAAGAGCCGAAAGTTGGGCTCAGTGGCGTGCCATTGGAGAGGCCTATATCCAGCAGTGGACTACGGCAGGCTGATGATGATGATGATGATGAACCCTTCATAACTCTGCGGTCCCCAAGAAACATGCATGCCAAATTTAAGCTTCTTGCGCCCTCTAGTTTTAGCTGTGCGTTATCTGTCAGTCAGCAACGCAAGAATTTTACACACAGATAGTGAAATCATTCATTTATCCAAGGTTCTACGAAATACGCTGCTATAACAATGAATATTTTAATATCAGTTCCAATAAAATGTCTCTCTAGAATTCATTTATCATCTGTAATGTATTTTTTATCCGACAGTCTTGATTAATTATGTCTTGAATTCGGCACACTAAAAAAGTAATTTAGAAGGGAATGTTGATATAAAAATTTTTTATTATGTTTCGGTGATATTTTTAAGCCAATTCTATGGCTTTTTGCTTCAGGCTGTGTAGTAGCCAATATTATATACCATAATATAATAAAACTGAAGCTTGTTTCTTGTATTACTAGTTGAAATTATCTTTAAATTGTGTTTTCTTTATCACTATTTTCATTTATCAATTCATCTTAGTAATTATCTTCGGCCCTGCATATAAACTCTCCCACTGCTGGGCACGGGCCTCTACTCACTATGAGAAGGGTAAGGCCATAGTCCACCACGCTGGCCATGTGCGGGTTGGCAGACTTTACATACCTTTCGAGAACATTAAGAAGAACTCTCAGATATGCGGGTTTCGTCACGATGTTTTTCCTCACCGTTTGACAAGCGACAATCAACAATTTAATACGCACATAACTGCGAAAAGTCAATGGTGCGAAAAGTCATGGATTCGAACCCGAGACCCTCTGCATAGCAGTCCGTCAGTCTCTCCACTGGGCTTTTGCATCTTAGTAACATACATAGACTCACGCCTGTTTCCCCGAAGGGGTAGGCAGAGGCATATTAAACGCCCACTTTTTGCCAGTGTTTTGATCCCACGTAATAGGTGGCGAGCCTATTGCCGCTTATTGGGACATTTTGTTTGCCAGAACCTCGTCCGTTGATCGGCAGGTGCACCACTTGCAGGTGAGGTTGGCTTGGGACCCTAAGTTCTTGGTGGGAACCCTATGCACCCATCTTACTAACATGTTGCGAAAAAACGCTTTCGTTAATATGTTTGTTGATACAATATGATCGGTATGCTTGTCCTTAAGTTTTTGGGTAATAATCTCTGTAACAGCTCAACGGAATTTAATGGAATTTTAGTTTTAAAATTGAATAGCTTGTTGACTGTTATGTAGTCCACCAACCATTCAATCCTATGGGCTACCTTTGAAATGACACAACATTCTCTTATGCCTCCAAGCACAACCATTTATATCAACAAAGTCTAAAAGTCTTAAAGTATATAGTTTATAATTAATGTAATGTAAATGATGTAACCTTAGGACTATTCTAAAATTTTTAGAATAGAATAGAATAGAATAGAATAGAATAGAATAGAATAGAATAGAATAGAATAGAATAGAATAGAATAGAATAGAATAGAATAGAATAGAATAGAATAGAATAGAATAGAATAGAATAGAATAGAATAGAATAGAATAGAATAGAATAGAATAGAATAGAATAGAATAGAATAGAATAGAATAGAATAGAATAGAATAGAATAGAATAGAATAGAATAGAATAGAATAGAATAGAATAGAATAGAATAGAATAGAATAGAATAGAATAGAATAGAATAGAATAGAATAGAATAGAATAGAATAGAATAGAATAGAATAGAATAGAATAGAATAGAATAGAATAGAATAGAATAGAATAGAATAGAATAGAATAGAATAGAATAGAATAGAATAGAATAGAATAGAATAGAATAGAATAGAATAGAATAGAATAGAATAGAATAGAATAGAATAGAATAGAATAGAATAGAATAGAATAGAATAGAATAGAATAGAATAGAATAGAATAGAATAGAATAGAATAGAATAGAATAGAATAGAATAGAATAGAATAGAATAGAATAGAATAATTATTTATTTGCTAGAAACATGGTAGATACAGATGGTACAGTTATAGTTCAGTCATTAAGTACAGCATGTTTCACCTCTCAATCGGCATGCAAAAATTACACTTAAAATTAGATACATTATGCGAGCAGTCAAACTATTTCTGTTAAAATACACTTGTTAAAGATACCAATCGAAATGCAAATTGCTTTGAATTAAACTTTATAATGTTAATAAATTACATAATAAATTAAATATAATTATCAAAAAATTAATAAAAGTCAAGAAATAAAATTAGATTAATTATATCATAATTTATTATTATTTATCTTTACATGTCACAAATTCGTTTATTGAGTAAAAACACTTATCAATTAACCACTTTTTAAGCACATTTATAAATTTTGTTACAGGCAGCTCTCGTATAGATTTTGGTAATTTGTTATACACTTGTACACACATACAATGGCTATTATTTTTATATAATGAAGTTGATTTTGCACACACGTGTAGTTTAGTAGGATCTCTTGACAAATATTTACTGTTTTCACTAGCTCTTTCAAACAACTCATGGTGGTTTCTTACAAATTGGGCTATCTCTAGGATATACAAAGAGGTTAAAGTAAGCAGTTTGAGACTTTTGAAAAGGGGCCTACAGGAATCAAGGGGAGCAGCGCCGCAAATTGCTCTGACACATTTCTTTTGTGAAACAAATACTTTGCTGATGTCTGAACAGTTACCCCATAACAATATACCATATCTCAGTACTGAGCCCACATACCCGTGGTATGCTATTTTGGCAGTCTGTTCACTTGCCAGTTTCCTAATTTTACGAAGAGCATAAATAAATCTGTTTATACGGGTACATACGGTTTGTATGTGAGCTTTCCAGTTGCAATGACAATCCAGTACTAAACCTAAAAAGCGTGTCTCATCAATAGTATCAATTACTTGATCACAATAATTTACCTTTAGATTAAGTGCTATGCTATTGTAGTTCCTGAATTCAATAATTTTTGTTTTATCTAAGTTAGCGGTAAGATTATTTTCATCTAGCCATTTGGTGATGTCATCTATAGTGCTATTCAAAATCTGCTCATAATCATTAATATTTTTGCGACTATGAGGTATAACTACCGATATATCATCTGCAAAGAGCGTTGATTTGTATTTCGTTATTTTTGGCATGTTATTTATGTAAAGTAGAAATAATAGAGGACCCAGGACACTACCTTGAGGAACCCCAAATTTATTTATTTTGAGGGATGATCTATAAGTAGTCATTGTGTTTTTGGCATCAGTTCGACTTATTTCTACACATTGCTTTCGATTTCCTAAGTAACTATTTAACCATTCATGAGCCTTACCCCGGATGCCATAAAATTCACATTTGCGCAGTAAAATCTGATGATCAACAAAGCTTTGCTACTGAAGCTTTTAAATATAAGGCTATTTTGCAGGCAATATTATTATACGTTAGTATAACGAAAAGATCACAGATCCCAGTTGGTTGTCTTATCGAAAATAGTTTTATTAGATTTACAATGGCACTCAGATGAAAACATATAAGTGAAATATAATATTTAAAGTATTTGTTATTTTATACCATACTAGTAGAGACACAAATATCCCTGGCCACATAAACTATTTAATCCGAACAAATATCAGTGAAAAAATCTTCATGTATTCTGAGGCGACGGGCGTCAGATTTTGCACATGCATGCAAACAGTGTACAAAGAGCATTTGTTAACGTAAAACTAAATGTGACGTCATTTTTTACGCTCCGTTGACAAAATATTTAACACGCCAGTGGTGTGATCTATTGCTTGTGTAAAGGTACTTTTTCACTACGTAAATAGGTATAATTTACCTTTAGACAGAATTGGTAATGTCATTTTAAAAACACTGTATGAATATCACAAATGTTTACGGCATATCGCCATCGCTTTGGGTTATGGTGATCAGACGGTAGTCGCTCTGCTGAAAAGCTAATATTCTATCTTTGGTTAGACTAGAAACCGGATCCGGCCTGCAACACTTCACTCAAACGGGATAACGTAAGTTCTATGCTATGAATGGGAGAAAATTACAGTTCTCATGTTCGATAAACTTGCGGCCTTTTCGTAGGAGATTGTAATACGAGTAGACGTCGTCAACCATGTAGATATACACTGTATACACTGTATACTAATTTGAAGACTAATCGAAGATAACACACGTTATATCACTTACTTGGTATTTAGTTGTTTTAGTACAGTGTATACTATGTGGCATACGGTAATGAGATGCAATAAGAACACAAAAGGGTTAATGATTGCAAGCCTGGTGAAGTATTGTTACTCTTTGAAAAAAATCAAGATTTATTATTATTTTAAGTAAGTAAAATATGAAATAGACTTGACGTTTAACAAGACTGAATTTGTTAATGTCCTCAGCCGGGATGGCAAGAATTATGTTTGAAAAAGACGCACAGTGCCAAGAGCCAGTATAATCTAATTTATCTGGGGACACGGCAGTGCCCCCACCAAGTCGAGCAAAAAAGCGGCACGGCCGTACCATCCTTTTCTCGAAGCAATTCAGGCCATTTTCGACCCCCTATAAATTCGTTGTGGATAAAACTAGAAGCCTGATTATTTAGTAACTATGCAGGCATTGTATAAAGATGCTGTATTTCAAATTTCATTCAAATTGAATCAGTAGTTTAAGAATTATAACGAGTCAAAATTCTTAATTTTGTCACTCACTGACTGATCATCAAAAGTCTAAGGCACTTCTAGCAAACATAAAAGCTTCAAATTTAGGAAACAATTAGTGTTTAGTATATGAACCAAGGAAAAACTAAAATATATTGCAATTTCGGTCCAGTTTTCGAGATACATCAACTGCATAAATAACTTTGTAATCCCATATGAATATAAAGGATTACAAAATTACTTTTGCAGTTAGAGTTTTAATAAAAAAAAATTCGTTGTTGGTGTACAAGAAGTAGAAGGTACCGGAAAGGACAAAAGTAAGACTATCTACAAAGAGAAATGAGATCCCATAAAAACAATACTTGTCAAAAATACCAAGTCTCGCGACCGTAAAAAGTTGTGAGATCCATGTAATACCAAGTCGGTTAATTAAGAATCTTTAATGTTTTAAATAAATATATTGACTTGGCAATCGCATTAAACAATCCAATTTATATATGTATTACTTATGATATATATTGTGTTTACATGCGATTGCCAAGTCAATATATTTATTTAAAACATTAAAGATTCTTAATTAACCGACTTGGTACTACATGGATCTCACAACTGTTTACGGTCGAGACTTGGTATTTTTGACAAGTATTGTTTTTATGGGATCTCTTTAGACGTACAACAAACAAAAAAGTGAGGTTATTTTTCTTTCACTATACGTAAAGATTCGAATATAATTGAATTTACGCACTTTAGAAACCAAACTGATTCCTACAATGTGTTATCGGATTTACAAGGTAATACTCACCCGAATAATAACTAAGGCGGTTCACTGTTTTACACTGTTTATTGTAAAGTCGAATGTTGTGCAAATGTTTATTTTGAACAATATAGGAGTACCTTAATATACTTTTGTATTCAATGCATGGAAACATAAACGTTTATTATTTAAATACTGCTCGTACCGTACATATTTTCAGCCGACTTAAAAAGGAGGAAGTTCTCAACAAGACAGTATTTTTACCTGTTACCTCGGATTTTCTCGAAACGATTTTGAAGTTTTTTTTAATCTGTCACCTATTTAAGTGGTAACCGCTGACAAAGTTGCTTTACTTTGCTGATCGGCTGCGAATGGCAAGTTGAGACACCTTGTGAGCGCTGCTCTACCGGACACGCAATCTCAACATACTTTAGTGATATTCCTCAGCATCTATGTTTAGAAGGCAACCTATTTTAAATTTTAAGCCAATGAACTTGAAAATAACATATCAGACGTATTAGCCAAATAGCAAGTAGGCTTTCAAAGTACTTATTTAAAAACTCTTTACATGGCAAACCCTTGACAAATTAAGTTTAGAACAAGGAACAAACAGTGCGCAAGATAAAGCATGAAGTTTATACCCGAGAGAATATTTTGTAGAGAGGAGGCCGAAGGAAGTTACTTAAAGTCTTAGGGCGTGGTCAGACCGCGAGGTATAAGGAAATCGATAGTGCTAGAAAAGTTATACCACAAAGTGATCACATCAGTACGCAACCTATATAAGTCTAGGATCACTATCTATCATGAAATGAAATGAAATGAAAAATGATTTATTCCTGCCACACCCAGACACAAGTACATACATATTAAAATAAAAGAAGGTAAGAACATTAACAAAATAAAATAAAATATATATATATATCTATGCAATACATGGTAAGACCAGGTCGTGGCAGTAATAGGACCCCGTTCAGCATAATACCAGACTTGCTGGCACTGATATTCTACGGGGCCCTACTAGTGAATCACGAAAGTACAAAACAGTGGGTACAAAACACAAGCCAAACATCAATAATTATATTAAACATGTTTCCCAGTTACCTACCTAGTGATAACTGATAGCAAAACAAACAACAACAATACACATAGCACAGGTGCGGGCGGCGCTGGCGGAATGGGCGGAGTCTTCATCGCGTCAACCGACAACAAGAAAGAGACATCAGACAACCGAACAGAACGCTCACCGCACGCACAGTGCGCACACGCACTGCGCTGCAAACTCACGACATAGTAGTGCAATATTAACGTACATTACGTTACTGATAGTGCGACAGATACGAATTTGTAACAGCATTACTGATAAATAACGTGGTACTCTATCGTCTTGAAGCTAATGTCACCTCAGTCGTCTTATCTCGTTGACTAGCACTTTCGACCGGTGCGCGGCGTAGTAATCAAGTATGACAAGTTTAGTTAGTACCTATGACAAATATACAAGGGAATACACACTCGACACAGAGCATGATGGCCGCACTATATAGGTAAGTGTTTATAAAAGTTTACAGTAACTACAAAATTATACCAAATAACATTAGAATAGAGAGAAAATACTTATAAATAAATATCGTGTCAGTTACAAAAATTTCCTTAAAAAATAAGTGAAGCATTTAACATTTATGAACTAACTACTACTATTACACCTATCCATACCGAAAACGAATGTACATATTTGTTATACTTACAGGTCACCCCACCCGCCTGCTTTATGATGGGAAAGGTAACCAACGCTCCCAGTAAAGAAGAAATAGGTCAGTCAGCACAGCCACAAAAACCACGGACGTCCGACAACCAGCCATCAACATACATCAGCGGCGCAATGCTATGTAGTAGTAATATTTTATTTATTTTTTGTTTCTGAGTGGTATGGACATAATCAATCGAACTGCCTCGCTTGCGCAACACACACACACACACATACCATACACACACACACATGTAGACACAAGCAGTACTTATACTCGACGCAACGACGCGCGACGCGACTATATAAGTGACGTGTTCAAATTTACCATATCTAGCTTCCGTTGTGCATTAATAAGATACCTTCGCAGATGAATTTCGAAGGTGCTAATTGTTTTTAGGGAACGTATAGGTGGGGGTAAATTATTCCATATTTTCGCAGCGGCATAACGGAAGCTACCTCTAAATACCGCTGTTTTATGAGGTAATATAGAAAGTTGTTGTGAACACTGTCTGCTAGCACAGTCGCGTCTGCTAGTAACCCAGCTGATCTTGTTAAAAAGATACACTGGCTGCCGGCAATTGACAACACCAAACATAAGGGATGCCAAGTGTAGCTTGCGCCGTGATTTAATTTTCAGTATCAACCTAGCATTAAAAAAAGGTGTAACGTGACTTCTACGTCCTACTGTGAAGCAGTAACAAGCGGTGGCATTCTGGACTCTCTGGATCAACCTATCCGTACGAGCTAGCAGACGTGGTCTATACACAGTGTCCGCGTAGTTCAGTTTGGAGAGAACTAACGATTCCACCAGTCGTATTCGCAATTTTTCGGATAAATATGATCGCATTTTATAAAGGATACGTAACCTGTAAAAACAGTTACGCATTAAATCAGCGACATGTTTCTCATACCTTAGATTCGAGTCAATATTCAGACCTAGGTTACGTGCTTCACTCACCCTCTCCACTACCTCTCCCATGAGCGTAATGTTAAAGTTTGGTAATGAACGAAGTTGATTTTGTGTACCAAACACCATATATTTAGTTTTTTTTGGGTTCAGTACCAGGGAGTTACTTTCAGCCCACTCCACAATTCTATCGAGGTCCTGCTCCAAACTTTCTATAGCCATAGCATACTCATTAAGCTTAAATGACACATACACTTGAATGTCATCAGCGTAGATGTGATACTGCGAATTAATTATACAGTTAGTAATGTCAGCACAGTACAGGATAAAGAGTAAAGGTCCCAGGATTGATCCCTGTGGGACTCCTCTCACGACCGGACTGAAATCAGACACCACCCTTTCCCCATCAGACAGACGCACCTCCACCGCTTGCCCGCGGTGTGACAGATAACTGTTGAACCAATTGACCGTTCTGTTGTCACAGCCATAGTATTTTAATTTGGAAAGAAGCAAAGAAATGTTTATGCTTTCAAAAGCACGTGAAAAGTCCAGAAGAACTAGTAAGGTGCACATACTCTGATCCTGTGCAGCAAGAATGTTATCTGTCACGTCAAGCAACGCGGTGGCGGTACCCCGGCCCTTCCTAAAGCCCGATTGAAGCGTCGGTAATATATTATTATCTTTACAAGTATTGAGAGAGTTGCCCACTTACTACTTTCTCAATTACCTTGGACAAGCAAGGAAGAATACTTATAGGCCTAAGGTCTTTAACATCATTAGGATTTTTTGGCAGTGGCCTCACTATAGCCAATTTCCAGGTGTCAGGGAAAGTTGCCGTCTGTATTGAGGAATTAATAATATGAGTAATTGCTGATAGCGAATAAGGCTGAGATAGCATCAACATCTCTAAGCTAACACCGTCAAAACCCTCTGCATTAGATTTTAGTACCGATAGAAATTTATTAATAAGTTCAGGGCTTACAGGTAATATGGAAAAGACGGCATCGCTATGTATATTAAATTCAAAGAATGTCATATCCGAAATTTTGACTACTGGATTACCTGGCACATTTAAAAATGGTTATTTATTAAATGAGGGTCAGAGAGGTAAGACGGAAGGTCAATATATTTTTTACTTGGCATTAAGGTGGTTTTTATATTTTTCCATAATGTTTTCGGGTCTTTAATTTTACTATTAATATTAAATTTAAAATACGCTACTCTTTCATTGTATAAAGACGACGAAACAAGTGATTTCAGCTGCTTATAATATGCTTTTGTGCTTTCTGATTTACAATTACGATATGCTTTTAATGCGTTATCCCTCAGTTTCATCATAAATTTTATAGTGTCTGTAACCCACGGATATGATCGTTCTCTGATAAGAGCCGTCTTGACTTGCGCGTAGGCATCTAATACTCCAATAATGTAGGCATTAAAAGTGTCAACCATCTCGTTTACTGTATCCAGATGCAAAATATTGTTCCAATTCACGCGAGAGAGACTATCTCGTAAACATTGTAAATTGATGTGTTTCAGTGGTCTATAATGTACTTTATAAGGTTTAAGCCGCTCCCTCCGTATACTAAATTCACATAAAATCAGCGAGTGTCCACATATATTTCCAAAGGATTCGGTTGAAATTTTTTTAGCTCGAAGATTAGTGCAAACTAGGTCTATTAGGGATTCACTCGACTCTGTGAAATGTGTTGGAACGGTAACAACTTGTGATAGGCTAATATCTGGCTAATCATCATAACATTCCTTGCGGTATTATACCTTTTGTACTGAAATGTATTAAATGAAAAATACCGTATAATACGGTATTATACCATTTACTACGTATTTTATGTATAAATAATTTTTTATATATTGTTGAAGTAAATGATCATAGAAATCATTAAAAATACTGAATACGGTAGAATTGCACAGGAATAAAGCAAGAAATTATATTTTAAGTTTGTATTATTAATAATTACGGTTAAGGTTTCGAAATACGTCGCCGTTTTTAGGGGTTGTGAGTGATTGGAGGGGGAGGGGGGAGGTCTCGGAACCACCTCTCACCATTTTCACTTGCCGGAAATACTTGGTTTCCTCTGGAAAAAAAACTCCAGACATCGGTGTGTATGGCATTGCCAACTTCCACATTCTTCACACTAGTTTAATAAACTAAGGTTGGAGGAGCTCTGCTTTGCAGGGCTCCTATTTTCGGATTAAGGGTCAAAAGAGAACCTAACATAACCTATTTAGTTACTTATAAAAGTCGGACCTAACCCTAGGTACTCGAAAGCAATGAGGCACAAATTTGACATTAGCTGTCAATATAATTCATACAAGATGGCGGTTGCGTTTCGTTTCACGTTTTTCACATAAAACCTAAATATCGCTTTTATTGATTCCACTTGTTTAATAAACTGAGTTTGACGGAGCCCTGCTTCGCAGGGCTCCTATTTTCGGGTTAAGGGTCAAAATAGAACCTAACACAACCTATTTAGTTACTTTCACATAAAACCTAAAATTACGTTCTATTGTTCATATTTGAATGAAGAGTTTTTTGGAAATTGTTTAAAACTATTTAGACGCAACTCCGGCAGCCAAAATTACTTTTAGGGGATTAAAACTAACTCTCTTAAGCCCCCTACACCACCAATACCCTCAAATTCGGGCGACGCGCTTCGAAACCCGACCCATAATTACTATTAGCTACAACAATATTACCATAAAAACAAGGTCAAAATATGATTTAAAGAAAAACACGTAACATTTTAAGGTAAGTTAGAGCAAAGGGGTCCTTAAAGTTATTTGAATCATCTCTCTTAATAATGAATATTCTAAATTACATTATGTTCCTCTCTGCGTGGAGACACGTAAAGCCCGAACCTTAATACAAGATCCATAAGAAAAGCGCAGCGTGGCCCAAGCCTTTTGTCTTCCTAGTTCGAAAACCCGAGATTTAGAGGATCTTCTACCTCCATATCTAAATCCTCTTGTGTTGCTACGTTCTCGGTAGATGACGACGCAGTAATGCATTATAGCAACATACTTTCAGCTAAATCATCTTCATCACCACTTTCTTTAACTTCGAATGTGCTGTCAGGAACACCAAGATTTGTGGAAATCGAGACCAATTTAGAAACACGTGATTTATCTACGTGTTTCGACGATACGAATTTCGGGCTTTGCAATGAATTTTTCCAAAAGTTAAAATTCCAACATTATTAATTAGTAATTCTAAAACAAAGAATACAATCGAAACTTAAAATATATTTAATGTTTTAAACTAGAACTCGTCGCAATATCGCAGGGTCTTATAAACTGAAACAGAATATAAAATACATAAAATACCAATAATACCGTAAGTTATAATAAAATACCGGTTTAATACATAGCCTTTTGGTATTATACGGTATTTTTACATAAAATTATAAGTATGTATTAAAAATTATTTATGTATGTGTATATATGTATAGTTATTTATGTATGAGTAGGTATATTATTGTACTATTTATTTTATATATTTAAAGTATAATCATAATTTACTGGTATACTGACAACTACCATTTCTTTCCTACCAATAATATCCATCCAAAGGTTGCCTGGTAGAAATCGCTGTTAGCGATAAGGCCGCCCATTTTACTATGTTTGTAAAATGATCAATTTTTAATGTCCAACTTAGTGTACAATAAAGTGTTAAATAAAAAAATAAATCAGGATAGCGAATTATTAACCATACATGAACTATAAACCAACATACTGCCATGCAGAGGGTATCAGGTTCGAATCCACGGCGCGCACCACTGACTTTTTGGAGTTATATGGGTATTTAATTGTTAATTATAGCTTGCCCCGTGCCTCGGAGAGCACGTTAAGCCGTCAGTCCCGGTTGTCATAAGGATCTTTGACAGTCGTTATGGGGCGTCAGTCAGGCCTTCTAAAATTAACTGACACAGGTCTAAGCAATGGAATATCGCTATTCCTTCTGGTTGCGGAGGCCAGACTGGCAGTCGCATTGTGAAAAAGCTAACATGCAGCCAAATCCGGTAGACTAGTAAGCCGAACCAGGTTGAAATTAGGATAAAGCTAGGAGGATGATGTAACTAGTTTACGTTACACGATAGGTATTTGTTGCTGTGATGGTCTGGTACGTACTTTGTGACACCCTAAAACATTCCTGGGATGAATCTCCTATTTGTTGCCAGTGCAACGACAAAAGGCAGCACATTTTCGTCTCTGGGCTGCTAAGTTACCACTGCTTAGTGTAATCCCCTTTGCAACCGATGCTGCTCTACCGTGAACCCTGATAGCCTATTAGTCAAAAGCAGCCCGCGCAAGAATCCATCTTTGTAGGAATTTCGTTCATCGTAATTGTTGAGATACTGATATTAAGAGCATAAAATATCTATTTTGCCCTGACGTTACTACCTATTTGTGTCGGCTTTGGTCATTGCTTCGTCAAGCAATTAAGACGCGTCAACAAACATCCTGTATTTGGTAAATTTCTGGGCATAGTGGTCACACTAACTAAGTTTAAGTAAGTTAGTATATAAGAAACAAAAAATCTTCTAAAAGTTACTATTTAAACTATCAGTAATTCTGGCAATTTATTTAATAACTGCAGGACCTGTATAGATAATTATCTAAGAGCGAGCATATTGGCGCAAATATATACTTCAAAATTTTAAGCAAACTATCAAACTATTACATATTCTCTCGCTCCAAACTATTGAATAACAGTTTTATACTTCATAAGGTATCAAAAACCTACAAGCCAATATTTTATACCTAGCAATCTGTCCGCACTCTTACTTGTGTGAATCTGGTTGAAGGCGTAAAATATCAATTACGTCTGTAATGCTTCCTTGATCATATTCTGCGTAAATCTTAATTAAGTTCATGTTTCATCTCCATATATTTCAGGTTGTTTGTTTACCAGGCGACGGCATTTAATTTTGTAGTACGACGGCAGAAATGTGTTCCGGAATTGGATACTTATTAGTTCGGAGTTTGATTCCATTTGGTTTTATAGATAGCTTGCACTTTTAGAGGTGATCTTGCTGTAGATAAATGAGTGTCGTTATGAAAAATAATAATAAGGTGATACATATTTGCGTGTTATTTGAGACTACTTTTATATTGCCTTTCTGGATATACAGCACTGCTGTAAGCGCCATGACAGTGTAAATAGTGGAAGTGTTATTCATAATAAACGAGTTAGAAAGAGGGTAGACCAATTTACTTTCTCGTAACATTCAACCACCCGCAATACTTTAGTACATCCGTAATCATGGCGCAACAGTACCTATCGGCTACTCGAAACAAAGGTACGTGGTATATATCCCAAAATACAATATAAAACTAATTTTAAAGACCACTAAAATGTTAAATCATATATTATTCGAGACTGTTTTTAAATACGCAATTATTGTAAACATAATAGGTTTTTATAATCTCAATGTCTCATTCTTCTCAATCTTGCTTGGCATTCAACATGCTTTAAAGACAAATAATAATAATAAAATAACAACGTTAAAAAAACCGACATCAAAAACTAAAAAGTAAAAAATAATAAAGATTTACTGTCTTAGTAATAAAAAAATATTACTCACACGTTTAACGTAAGAATACTTACACAACGTATAACGTTTGTATAGGAGTTATACAGGGTTAACACAACATCGCTACTAATAAACGCAAAGACAAGCTTGTGTAACTACTCACGTTGTGTACGGCAAATATGCTGGCAACTTATTTCGAAGTACGTTCAAAAACTTCTGCTTGTAACTTCGTTTTAATTATTTAATTGTATTTTATAGTTTATATAGCATTTTACTAGCTTAATTATATATTAAATGAGGTTTCTTCTTAAAAATATCCCTTATCTTTTAATCTAATTTACAAAACCTAAAGACTAATGGTTGTTATTTTCTGAAGGATAAATATGTTTTGTTTTTTTTATCTTTATTTATTTATAGAGGGTTTAATCACAATGATTATGCCACCCTCGAGGGAGCGTTTACAAACAGCTATCTTCTACGATTAATACATATTTCTGCTAATTTAACAAAGCATTTGGCTTCCTCCGATAATGGATAGGACAGTATATAATTACATCTGCCCGTCATAAACAAATTTATATTAAACATTTGCATGAATTGTATTCTTTCTGCTTCGTTCCGAACACACTCCATCAAAACATGATAGACATCTTCAATCTGGTTACATTCGGTACAATTTGCAGAGTTAGTTTTACCTATGAGGTGAGCGAATCTATTCAATAGAATGTGACCGGAACGAAGTCTCATTAATTTTACTATTCTATTTCTAGACGTAGTTGACGTATCAAACCACGAAGACTTTCTTACAAGCGGCTGAATAGTTATGTACCATATGCGTTTCGTGAGCGACCTCTCGTCAAAATAAAGTTGCCAATTATCCCTACATTTCTCACTAATTAGAGGTAAAAGGTTAGTATGATATGGTAACCAGTTCAAAATTATGCCATCCACGAGAGCTTGCCTGGCTATGCGATCTGCTTGCTCGTTGCCGTATAACCCGACGTGGGATGGAGTCCTCTGAAGCGTAACATATTTACCCGCCTCTGACATTCGATTAAGTAACCTTAAAATCTGGTATGCTATAGGAGTACATCTATATTTTGACGCGCAGCGACATAAGTGCTGCAAAGCGCTCATTGAGTCGGTAAAAATGACGTAGTAACCACTTCCGAAACTATCAATATAAGAAACTGCCTCTGCAATAGCAATTAGCTCCGTGTGCATTATACAAATTTTATAATTTATTTTAATTTTGACTGAGGTGTTCATTTGTGGATCAACAATGGCCAAAACTGACACATTATTTTCTATCGATCCGTCCTTAAAAACTTTAAAATAGTTAAAAAAATTTGAAGATTTATAACTGTGGCATAGACTTTTTAATTTCATTTGGGTCGTATGTATGTTAAGGTTTATCAATTACATGAATATGAGTGATAATATTTTGGACATCCACGCTGCTAACCCATTTATCTAACGAATACATTTCATGTTTGGCGTTGAAATATACAAGTACATCTTTAAACTGGCTGTGAATTTGTATTAAAATTGGCTTAGTTCTATGACGATAGTGTACTTTCTAAACCGGCATATACTTTGTTTAGCAGGCTTACAATTTCGTAGTTACAAGCTTTAGTCGTTAACCAATATTTACCAGCAAGAAAGTATCTTCGCGCGCTTAAGGGGGGCAATTGTAGTTCACATTCCATAACGTGTATTGCAGTACTGCGTATAAATCCACCAAAAACCCGCATACACTGGTTTTGAACCCTATCCAATTTGCCTAAATGGGATTTACCACTATCGCCGTAAATAAAGCTTGCGTAGTCTTGTTTGCTTCGTACGCACGATATGTATAATTTTCTCAGCTTTTTGGGATGCATTCCCTAGCCTGACCCAGCAAGTATTTTAAATATGATTAGTAATTTTGTCACCTTTTCTCTAGTCTCACTTACATGCTTACCCCACCTTAACGATTTGTCAAACCATAGGCCTAAATATTTAAAACTATCTACTATTTCCAATTGATGATTGTTAATTTTGATGTTCACCGCAGGTCTAAATAATGTTTTTCTAAACATACAAATGTTACTCTTGGCTGGCGATATTTGTCTTGATCTTTGATAAAGTGAGAGCAAGTTGGTTCAAAGCTATCCGTATTTTATGACAACCCGCGTTTATGCCGCTACAAGTGTCGAAGAGCACGAAATCATCCGCGTACTGTAAAGTGTTACATTGTTAATTTCTTTGCAGATAACAGAGGTCGCAATATTAATTTCTTTCAATCTCTCCCAAAGTTCCTTGAAGTGTACTGTCCTTTCCCTCTCATCCACTTTTGTTGAAGTTTCTGCTTCAAGCGTATTTGGCTCTGGAGAGAGTTTATCTCCGGCTCTTCGGACCACACGTATGGAGAAGAAGGCCTGAGACGTCTGTTATTGGAAAGCACCCGTACATGTTCTCGACGAGGTCCTGGCTTACTTTTTGTTACTTCAGTGACTGTAGGTTTATCTAGGGGAGTCTGAGCCTGTGCATCATTCTCAATAGCAAGAACATTTGTTATATCGTCGGACTGGTCTGACTTTTCTTTAGTTGGTACTGGGTCGGGAAAGACATATATAGAGTGCTTTCCGATACGTACAATTAAATTCAGCCATTATGTCTCTGAGTTTTTTCTCCTTAATAAATGCAGGGCATACACTTGCCAGGGCCATATGCCTGCCGTTACAGTTAACGCATTTAAAATTGGTCGTCTCGCAAAGCTGATGTTCGGTACTAGCGCATTTTGGGCAGGTGATTTTATTGCCTGGACACCGTTTTACAATGCGCCCCAGTTTCCAGCATTTTGTGCACTGGGAAACGGGGAACACATAAAGGTCAACTCTGATGCGCAGACCATCCACACTAACATACGCTGGTCGAAAAGATCCTTTAAAACACAGTCGGACTGATTCACTAGCTATCCACCCCAATTTCTCCTCGATGCTACGACGATTGAGACGGTAAGCAGAGAGTTATACAGCACCGTTCGGACAAATTAAGGTATTCATAATCTTCTTATTATCGATATTAATGTCTTCATTTTAATTACGCGGAATGACATTTTTGTTTCCATTGCTCGATTTGTCCTCCATCCTTCATCAATCTCTTGACAGTTTTCTAATTTCTGGGCACTAGCTTCACTCCTAAGGTCAACACGAACTTTATAAGGTGATAAAAATTTTACCCTTTCTATATCTTCTAAGCCAAAAGATTTAAATAATTTTGCCAATGCAAATAATTTCGACAACTTCTCATTGTCTGAAATATAAATTTCAATTATTTCATTTTTATAGACTCACGCCTGTATCCCCGAAGGGGTAGGCAGAGATGTAATATTACACAACAATAACAATTACATTATTTTTAAGCTTTTTCCCTTTTCTGCAACAACCTGCCACTTCTCTTCCTCTCTTATTACGCATCTAGTCGCTTATCAACACTTCCATACTCTCTTCAATGTCAATATTCGATGTTTCCGGTTCGCTCAAACATACTTCATTATCGGGCGAAACAAACTTGTTTACGTTCTCTGCATCTTCACTATTCATTATTATTTATTTAAGTGAATATACGCCGGTGCATCGTCTTCGAGTGGCCGGCCGCTAGGTACCTGCGAGGGTCTAGTGGAGTATTCAGTACACGTGCGCCGAGAACAAAAGAATTTTGCTCGCTCGGAGTAAACAACTATTATTCGCATAAAGAATTATTTTATGTAACACGATTACCTCGTACGAGTACCGTAACAATAATAAATATGTTTTGATACTACTACTTGAGTACTCATAGCTTCCGAACGCCTCCGCCCGGCAAAAACATTCATTTCATAGTTTGCGCGCATAACCTAATCTCGAGTGAAAGAATTTTTATGTTCGCGACAGACATTAAAAAACTGTGAAAGTGAATAGTGTATTCGAAATCACGAGTGAAAATCGTGTAAAAATGGTGCTATATAATCGTGCGGTATACCGGGTTTGGTTCCCGGACGCGTCCAAGTGCAAAAAATAACGATAGAACAGTGAAAATTCGCGAATCAATAATAAGAAGTGCCATGTAGTGCATAAACATTAAAAGTATACGTGTGCTAACCATAGGAAATATCGATCATAAATAGTGTTATCAGTTGCCATAGATAAGAACTAATAGTTGATAAATAGCTGTTCTGTTTACATAGAAGTTTTATAGTTTTATATGTGTTTTTAGCTTGGAATAGGCTTGAAATCATGTCAAAATGACTTCTTATTGCTAGTTATTGATTTATATAGTCGAAATTATAGTAATAACAAACATTTGCATTTTTATCATAAACTTTATTCAAGTACGATAGTGTTCACCTTTTTTTTTTTTTGTTTTACGAGGTGGAAAATCCCTTCGGATCTCCGACTCTTGGGGGAAATAAGAGCCGGAGTATGTGGTGTTTCCACTAAAAACCACCTCGACTGCCGCCATGTACCCGTGTGTCGGAGGGTGGGGCATCACCTAAGCACTCGTCGCCACCCTCCGACGGGTATTGGCTCGCCAGATGGTCAGGCGGGCCCCGAACAAAACCCCCTTGGCGACGGATAAAGGTGTTGGACTCCGCCGCCAAAACGCCCAGCGGCCGCAGCGGATAGGGAGGACGGCAACGCAACACCGCATCTCCTCTTCCTCTGCGGCCCCACCACGACGCATCGAATGGTGCGCCCCCATGCCACGCGCCCTATCTCCGCCCCCGGAGATAGGGCGCGTGGCAACGCAACACCGACACGCCTCTCCTCCGAGGCGCCTCTCCTCCACCCGACTGCGAGGGACAGACAGAACTATCCCCCGCACCCGCACCGTTGGACGCATCTTGCGCAGGCCCCTCCAAGCCCACGCGGAGCGTCCCCTCCTGGATCCCTCTTAGCTTCACCGCGGGTGACCAATCCACGGTTACTGAGCCCCCCCACCACGACAAGGTGGAGATCCCACGGGGGGGACGATAGTGTTTACCTAAGAAAGTTTGTATTTTTATTTATGCATCGTAGGTTTTACTGTTTTAACTTAGAATTGGATAGAGATATTTTCATAATTTTTATTTTATTCGATGCCCCATATAATTGCACATACGGACCAACTAAAATTAAATATATTATTTTAGTATTTAATAGTTTTTTATAGAAATTATAGTGGGCGGACTCTTGTGTGTCAACATTTTTCGATAGTTTTCCGTGAATAACTTAGTGATGCAAACATATAGGTTTATGTATTGTATACCATTAGATAGAACTTTTTAAGACCTATCTAACTATGTATAGAACATATATTCATGTACCACAGTATGTAAGATATTTACATGTATGTACCTATTTGAAAATGAAAAAAAAAAGTGCAAATGTTCGGTGCGGTGGCCGTCGTTATGGTAAAGTTTCGAAATATATATATCGCTCCCAACGTATGAAGATGTTTCATTTCTGAAGCCTTATAGTCAGAAGTCATACAGTCCACACACGCATAGAACACACTCGTCGTAGGAACACTCTTCAGTCACACACCACCAGCGCACTGTGGCGGACCAGCTAAGGTTAGATTCCTGGCATCCGTCACATTTGTTGGTCCTTCGAGCTAGATCGAAGATAGTTGAGAAGATGCCTACGCCAGGTTCAAGAGGTCATGCTCCCGAGATCGCCGGGAGAGCGGCCGGCGCCGAGCCTAAATCCAGTAACACCGCCCGCGCCGCCGCCGCCGCCGCCCGCAATCCAGCCGCCGCGGTCGTCCGTCACGACGGGCCGCCGCGATCGCCGTCGACAACAGTCGGGAGTGACGTGCCGCCCCCCATCCCGGCTCCATGGGGAGGGATGAACGAAAGATCACGCTTCAAGATGCAAGGGAGCGAGCAGAGGTGCAGTCGAAAAATGAAGACGGCAAGGAGAGGACGTTGCAACCGTCCGATAGATCGAGCGTTTGTACAGCACTTCATAGTATTATAGAAAACCGAGATAGAAAAATGTCAACAAGGGACCGCGACCAGCGCTCCGCAGCTACAGTATGCTCCAATAGGAATGTGTTGTTTGCTCGCGAATAAGTTTTGAAGATAAAACTACAGTTAGCACTACAGAAGGCGGCTGAAGAGGAGGCGGACTCTGACGACTACGACGAGGATGGGCAGTCGAAACAGGATTACGTGCGTTCGTGGATGGAGGAGGCTCCGGAACCCCAGTCCGGCCCTGAAGATATAGATATAGTGATATCGGTGCCCGCTCAGAAGAGGGACGTCGACGGGCCACAGAAGATAGATAGTAAAGAAGATGGACCGCCCTCACAGAAGACGGACGTTCATCAACAGAGAGGTGATTCGCTGAAGCCGTTCATCACGGATCTCACCTCCGCGATCGCCGCGCTCGCCGACAGGAAGCCACCGGACACATTGATAGCTGCACCACACCCGGCGGTTTTGAAAGTCATCATGACTTTACCGAAGTTCGGCGGCGCGCACACGGAGTGGCTGTCGTTCAAGGCGATATACGACACCACCAAGAACTACTTCAATGACGTGGAGAATACAGCGAGACTGAGAAGAAGTCTCAGGGGAAGAGCATTAGAAACAGTCAGCTCGGAACTGATTGGGCATGCACGACCAAAAGATATCATGAAGGAATTGGAGTTGCAGTTCGGACGACCGGACTCCATCGAGCAGGCGGAGACAGACAAGCTGAGGACCCTGCCACGCTGTAGCGAAGCACCCAAAGACATATGCGCGTTCGCAAGCAAGATTAGAAGCGGCGTCGTCACACTTCGAGCGTTGTAAAAGGAACATTACCTCATCAATGCGGAGCTAGTGCGTGTGTTGACCGAGAAGCTACCGAACGCGTTACGTGTGCAGTGGTACAAGACGTACACCGAGAAGTGCAATTCGAAGCTCCGTCACGAAATCACTAAATCGACTGAGGTTCTCAGTCGATTTAGTGATTTCGTGACGGAGTACGCGCGTTACTGTAGCGCGTTCGCACCGGCTGAGAACATCACCGATAGGCCGCCAAGCAGACGTACCGTGCACAGGAACTACACGGTGACGGCGACGGAGAAGCAAACCCCTACGGACACGCCTAACGCGAAGTGCAGGATATGCGAACGCGAAGGACATTACTCGTCAGCCTGTAGCACGTTTCGTAACGCCAACTGAGGTTCTCAGTCGATTTAGTGATTTCGTGACGGAGTACGCGCGTTACTGTAGCGCGTTCGCACCGGCTGAGAACATCACCGATAGGCCGCCAAGCAGACGTACCGTGCACAGGAACTACACGGTGACGGCGACGGAGAAGCAAACCCCTACGGACACGCCTAACGCGAAGTGCAGGATATGCGAACGCGAAGGACATTACTCGTCAGCCTGTAGCACGTTTCGTAACGCCAACGAGAGAAGAGATGGCAGCTAGCTAAGCAGCATGGATTGTGTTTTCGCTGCTTACGCGTACGCAGTATAGAACACTCGTGCAAGCCCAAGAAGTGGGGTGTAGAGTGATGCCGCGCTACACACAACCAGTTGCTTCACTATGATAGAGGAGCCCATAGAACCGAAGACGTGAACATAGAGAAACAAGAAACGGTCGCCAGTTCGTGCATACGTGCCAAGGCTCAAACGTATCTCAAGATAGTGCCCGTGCGGATAGTTGGACCGGCGGGAGAGGCGTCTACGTTCGCCCTACTCGACGACGGAAGCACCGTTTCGCTAATAGACGAAGAGATAGCCAAGGAAGTCGGCGCGGAAGGGAACCTGGACCCCTTTTACGATCCGTGCCATAGACGATACGTCGATAGACATGCCAACGTCGCGACGCGTAGACGTACACATCCGAGGAGCCGGCACGATCAAACAAGTGCCTTTGTGTGCGCGTACCGTAGCCAGCCTACACCTTTCGCCGCAGAAGGTCGCCGAAGAGGATCTGATAGACTGCAAACACCTCGAAGGCATCAAGAAGAAACTGGTGTATGACATAGGCGCGCTGAAGGTACTGATAGGTCAAAACAACTGGCACCTGCTCATAGCGAACGCACTAAGAAGAGGACCCAGCGATCAACCAGTGGCGTCGCTTACGTTGCTAGGATGGGTGCTACACGGCGCGCGCTCACGCACAATAGGACAAACCGTACACTTCGTAAACGGACTCGCCGCTAGACATGAAAACATAGATACATCGTTCGAAGAATTTTTCGCTTTTGGATCGCTCATAGTGAATCCACGTCAACCGAACACGAACCTCGAGAAGCGGACGGACGTGTTACAGAATAGTTCGAAACCATTAGAAGGTAGACATATAGAGACGGCCCTTCTACAGAAAGAAGCACACGTCATATCAGATAGTTTTGAAAATGCAGCGAAGAAGCTCGCGCATGAATGCAACTGCTAGGACGATGATGATGATGGTTAGAATAGTAGTCATCAGCATTATCAGCCTTTAACAGTCCACTGCTGGACTAGGCCTCTCCTTTGAAAGGAGGAATTGGCCTAATATACCACGCTGGCCAAACGGGTTGGTATCAAGTTTTCCTTCTCTTACAGTGCTGTTCTCTGCATAATATGCTCCCTCTGTCGGCTCTTACGACACCCATGGGATGACATGGGGTGGTGACATTCCGTATTCTTAATCCGTCACCACACGACGAGCTCGCGCATATAGAGAAGAAACTCGATAGAAACATGGAATGGAAAATAGAAAACATAGAACAGAAGAACTCTCATATAGATATGACACCGGATACGGATAGTCATATAGAAACGGGAACAGAAATAGAAAATACGGCGCAGACGCACTCGCTTATAGATATGGTTAAAGAACAGGTGCTCCCTTCCATAGATTCTAAGGCCGTCGTTAAGCGTACCGTCGTTGAGACAATAGGGGAGCAGTACACAGTTATAGAGAGTCGTCGACGACATATGATTATAGAAGCCGTCCCGGACCCATATAGTTTTTCCGAACGGAAAAGGCTCTTACGAGCAACAGCGAGAGTTCTACCGTCTAAAGCCTTGTGTAAGGAAACTGCAGAGAAGGTTCTTTACAAGAAAACACAGATGAATAGACAGAAGGATGGCGTCACGTGACGAAGACGAAGACCAACACCAAGTCGGGCAGAGCGGTACCTCGTCTAGCCGCCGACTCCCAAAACTTCGTGCTTCGCCCCACAGAACACACCCGCGATGCCGAGGACCTTCTTGTGAAGGCAGTACAAGAGGACTCCTTCGGCGCCGATCTTCGGGAGCGCCGGCGCGGTGGAGGTGCCGCCAGAGACAGCCGCCTGTTTTCATTACCCGTGAAGATGAACAACGGAATGATCACTCTACGCAGTCGTGTTATAGCTACAGAAAAAATCTCCGAACGGACAAAGAGACCGCCAATCTTAGACGGCGATCACCGTATTACACAGCTATACATAGATTAGACGCATAGAAAATTACATCACAGCGGTACAGAGTTGGTAATCAATGAAATATGCCAACACTATTGGATTATACACAATATTTGACTACAAAGAAAATAATACATAGATGTCTACCGTGCCGCATTAGAAAAACGCAGCCACCTGAGCCAGCCACCGGGGACCATCCGAAGACGCGCTTTGCTCACCATCAGAGGCCCTTCACCTTCAAGGGCCTTGATTATTTCGGGCCGCTCTCCGTAACCGTCGGTAGACAGCGTCACACACGTTACGTGGCGCTGTTTACATGTCTTTATTCCAGGGCAGTACATCTGGAGGTCGCCGCCAGCCTGAGCGCCGACTCCGCAATCTTGGCGCTGCGCAGGTTTGCAGCGCGCCGAGGTTGCCCAGCAGAGATCTACTCGGACAACGGCACCAACATGCACGGTGCCGACCGAGAGATGCGAGACGCCGTCGCCGAAGAAGCGAGTCGCCGTGGCATCGTATGGCGCTTCATCACCCCCTCAGCGCCATTCATGGAGGGCGCATGGGAGCGCCTCGTCAGGTGCGTGAAGGCCACCCTCTATACGGTCCTTCACGAGCGCCATCCGCACGAAGAAGTCCTAGCTACACTACTGTGTGAGATCGAATACACAGTAAACAGTTGACCCCTCACACAAGTCTCCGTCGACGCAGCAGACGACGAGGCCATCACCCCGAACCACATCCTGTGCGGTGGTTCTGCTCGCCTTCCTCCACCGGGCGAATTCAGCGCGGCTGACCTCAACAGCAGCATACACTGGCGGTGCTCCCGAATCCTCGCCGACATGTTCTGGCGCCGTTGGGTGCACGCGTACCTACCCGAGTTGCAACACCGGCGGGAGCCCCATGGGTCTGGGCTCAACCTCGCCGACGGCCAACTCCCGCGCAATATCTGATCCTACTGTCGAGGTGCGCACAGCAGCAGGCGTCCTCAAACGGCCAGCTAAGAAGCTGGTCCCCCTGCCCAAGTGACGAGGCGTCGCACACCCGGTGCTCTGCAGCACCGCCACACGACGGGTCGCGCGCGTTGCTGCACGGCGGGAGAGATGTTCGCGACAGACATTAAAAACTGTGATAGTGAATAGTGTATTCGAAACCGCGAGTGAAAATCGTGTAAAAATAGTGCTATCCAATCGTGCGGTATACCGGGTTCGGTTCCCGGACGAGTCAAAGTGCAAAAATAACGATAGAACAGTGAAAATTCGCGAATCAATAATAAGAAGTGTCATGTAGTGCATAAACATTAAAAGTATACGTGAGCTAACCATAATGACTTAGATATCGATCATAAATTGTGTTATCAGTTGCCATAGATAAGAACTAATAGTTGATAAGTTTATAAGAAAACCAATATCATTATCAAGATGCATGTATGTAATAGGAATGTAAAAAAAAAAATGACAATAATATTTTAAGTAGGTAGCAATTTTGTTCACACATTGTTTTTTATTATGTTTTTAGATGTGAGGACTTGTAATTGGCTATCAAGCTACTATATTACTTTGTATACTGTTACATTAGCTGTAAGTCCTCCATGTTTTTTAAATAAATAAATAAATAAATAAATAGATAAATAGGTGTTTTGTTTACATAGAAGTTTTGTAGATTTATATGTGTTTTTTAGCTTGGAATAGGCTTGAAATCATGTCAAAATGACTTCTTTCTGCAAGTTATTGGTTTATATAGTCGAAATAATAGTAATAACAAACATTTTCATGTTTATCATAAACTTTATTCATGTACGATAGTGTTTACCTAAGTAATTTTGTATTTTTATTTATGCATCGTAGGTTTTACTGTATTAACTTTGAATTGTATAAAGATATTTTCATGATTTTGTTAGTAGGCCGACCCTTGTGTGACAACATTTTCCGATAATTTTTCGTGAATAACTTAGTGATGCAAACAGATAGGTTTATGTATTGTATACCATTAAATAGAACTAAGACATTTCTTGCTATGTATAGAACATATATGCATGTACCATAGTGTGTAAGATATTTACATGTATGTACCTATTTGAAAATAAAGATTTGTTGTGCAAATGTTTGGTGCGGTGGTCGTCGTTATGGTAAAGTTTCGAAGTAGCTTAGCGACCATGTTTTCGGCCAGTTTATTGGCGTCCCAGCCACCATCTTTGTAACTTTTTTTTTTTTTGTTCACTACGGTGGTAAAACTCTCCTTATGAGTCATCTCAACTCCGCCAACCCAGCCATTAGAACGGCTGGGCTTGGGACTGGCGGAGGAGGTATGTGGAGGCTCTCCCCTAAAGGCGTTCGGGGCATACCCACTAAAAACCACCGCGGTGTCCACGGGTCCCGTATGTTGGCGAGGTCACGCGATTCGCGATTAGCATACTTTCTCGCGACCCCGCCCGGGATTGGCCCGCCGTTGGTGTTGGCGGGCCCCGTCTCGTTATGATCTCGCAATCATCCATCAAACTTCTTGCATCCATCAAACTTCTGGCATCCATCACCTCACAAAGCTACTTGGGAGGCGGCGAGGACACGCGCCACCTCCCGCCTTTTGGCGGACAGGGAGCAGCCCCAGCGCTCACCGTCCGCAGGCAATAAATTTACGGTGGTCGGAGGTCGTCTCTTGTTCGACGTCCCCGACGCCCGGACCTACGGTTGGGGAGAGGGCGATGTATTTCCCTCTCCCGCTCCGCCGCCTCCTTGCTCAGCATGACTGCTTCGCAGAAAGAGGCGACGGCTTTCCAAGACTTCTCACTCCGGACCATAGACAGAACTACGGCCGGGAGCGAGAGGACAACCGTATTGAGAGCCGCGACCAGATCACGGCGCTGCGATGCCCAGGCTGGGCATTCCGCCAAAGTATGCAACGCCGTGTCTTCGACAGGGTCGCGGCTGCTGCCACAATGGTGGCATCCGGGCGTTTCCTCCCGGCCTATCCTCCACAAATACCGGCCAAAACAACCATGGCCGGTAAGGATTTGAGTTAACCGGAAGGTGAGGACGCCGTGACGTCTCTCCGACCACTCTTCAACCACGGGACTTACCGCCGCTATCGTGGCGTGCCCGACCATCTTTGTAACTGAGTAACCGTCAGTAACCGTATGTAACCATCCAGCACCGAACACGTGAACAGCATCGCTCCCAACGTTTGAAGATGTTTAATTTCTGAAGCCCTATATTTAGAAGCCATACAGTCCACACACGCAGAGAACACACTCGTCGTAGGAACACTCTTCAGTCACACACTACCAGCGCACTGTGGCGGACCAGCTAAGGTTCGATTCCTGGCATCCGTCACAACTTAGATACAAATAAATATTTGATCATATAATTGATAAAGATATTAAAATAAACCGGTCAAGTGCGAGTCGAACTCGCGCACCGAGGGTTCCGTACAAACCTGTAGGTATAGATGAATTTTTGTTTTTAAGTTAGCCTATAGATGTGTCCCACTGTTGGGCAAAGGCCTCTCCCTTGGACCGCTATGCATCCATGTCCTGTGCTATGTTCGGAAAGTCGCTGTCAACATAAATACTCAGATTTATAACCGTACGCTAGACGTACACATACACATACACAACGTCACGCCTTTTATCCCCGAAGGGGTAGGCAGAGGTGTATTTCTACACCCACTTTTCGCCAGATATACTTTAGTCCCACGTAATAAGGGGCGAGCCTATTGCCGTACCGGGCACATTTCCAGACTCCGTGCTGCTACTGAGAATTTCGTGATAGAAAAGCCCAATAACACTGCCCGACCCAGGAATCGAACCCGGGACCCGGGATCCCACGCGCACATTTATGCCGCGAGACCAACGAGGCAGTCGTATAGGGTGTGATGTCGAGTTTTCCGGCTTTACGCAAAGATGGTATTTGCATCGTGTTATCCCTTAGTCGCCTCTTACGACACCCACGGGAAGATAGGGGGTGGTGACACTTGTATTCTATGCTGTCAACCACACGGCACTTTTTATGTATCACACGCTAGACGTGTGATACATAAAAAGTGAAAAACATAATTATTAATTAATTGATCATCTTAGCGATATTTCCTGGGTCTCAAAGGATAACTATTTATACCCGGAATGTAATCATTCAAACCGTAATGCAGTACTCACTGAGTTCTTGTCCCTCAGTGCATTATACCAATATAATAATATTTTGAATAATAAATCTAAAACTTTAGATCTCATATTAAGTAGTACTCCTGTAGAAAAATTAAAGCGCTGTGTTTTTAGTTTATCGAAAGAAGACCCATTACACCCACCCTTGGAGTTTAACATACCCTTACTTCCGGATTGTCAACTTGAAGCGAAAGAAATGCTTAAACCTGATTTTTATCGAGCAGACTACGAAAAAGTCTTAAATAACCTTCTATCGATAGATTGGGAGTATGAACTTGACGAATGTTATTCTGTGAACGATATGATCGACACTTTCTATGATATATTACACCGAATTATCCTTCTTATTATTCCATTAAAAAAGTTAACTGTAAAAAAATACCCACTGTGGTACACTCGAGACCTTATTCGTTTGTTTAAAGAAAAGTACAAATATCATGCTCGATATAAAAAATATAAAAATCCACTGGACTTGTTATCTTTTGAAAGGTTAAGGGATGACTGCAATACATTTAGAGCTTCATGCTATAAGGCTTATATTTCTAAAATAGAAAGTGGCATAACAAAAAATCCCAAGATTTTTTGGTCATTTATAAAAGGCAAGAGAAAAACTAACAGTACATATCCAGCACAAATGTATCTTGATAACAAAATAGCTACGAACGGAACCGATATATGTAACCTTTTTAGAGAAAACTTCGCTGCTGTTTTTAATGTACCATCGCGTAGTCGAAGTCTCTCAAGCCGTAACACACGCACTACAATAGAAACACCAACCTTTCGATCACTTGACGAAACAAAAGGATCAGGTAGTGACGGTATTCCACCAGTTTTTATAAAGCGCTGTGCAAAAACACTAGTTAACCCGCTTCAAATAATTTTTAACAAATCAGTCCTCGAAGGAACGTTCCCTACCAGATGGAAAGAAGCCTTAGTAATCCCAATATTCAAATCTGGAGGAAGGCATCAGATCTCTAATTATAGACCAATATCGATTCTAGTCTCCTTTGGTAAGATATTCGAGAAACTTATAAGCAAACGTTTAGTATGGCACCTGAAACAACATATAACGGAATATCAACACGGCTTCGTAAAATCTAGGTCCACGAACACAAATTTGTTATGTTTTACATCCAAGATATCAAAATGCCTTGACAAACGGATACCAGTAGATGCGATCTATACTGATTTCAGTAAAGCATTTGATAAAGTGGACCACTGCCGCCTAATTGCAAAATTGAGCGAACTTGGCGTGGATGGAGCTTTGATCAAATTGCTAGAATCATACTTAGAGAATAGAATATCTAAGGTGGTAATTAACGGTTATCATTCCTCCAGCTACGTAGCAACATCTGGTATTCCGCAGGGCTCGCATCTAGGGCCAATCCTATTCAATGCGTTTATTAACGATATTGTCAATTGTTTCCAGAATTCAAGCTTTTTCTTATTTGCTGACGACCTTAAGATCATGATGCCTATTCATAGCGATGACGATTCAGAAAAACTACTAAATGATATAGATAATTTAACAAATTGGTGCAAAGCTAACAAAATGGTCTTAAATGTAAATAAATGTTTCTATATTCAATTTACACGAAACAAATTTGCAAATAATAACACATACTACATCGACGGAATTCAGGTTGGAAATGTTAATGTAATTCGCGATTTGGGCATTCAAATAAACCGGATACTGAGGTTCGATGTTCACATCCAAGACATTGTTGCGCGCGGTTTTAAGGTACTGGGTTTTATCATTCGTAACTGTAAGGATTTTAAGAACTCGTCTACAAAGATAAGACTTTTTAATACTCTGGTTCGTCCAATACTGGAATACGGCTCTATAATATGGAATCCACACTACGAGGTCTACAAAAAACGTCTAGAAAGTGTCCAAAAGCGTTTCCTCTACCATTTGTGCTATGCAGACCATATAGCCAAAAAATGCATTAGCTATGCCGATTGGTTAAAACATTATAAAATCAAAACCCTTGCGAGCCGAAGGGAGAAATTAGACTGTATCTTCCTACATAAAATACTTAACGGTACCATATATTGTAGTCAGCTAGTGAGCACTTTATGCATTAAAATCCCCACCCGTTTGCCTAGAAAGAATACATATAACTTATTAGATGTAGCAACTTCTAAAACAAATCTAGGCCATTATGCTGCTTTACCAAGGCTCTGTAGGCAGTATAACAATATATCGAGAACTCAAGAAATTGACATATGTGAATCTCTGAGTAAATATAAGAAGTGTTTAGACGAATACTTTCTATAATCTGTTTGCAAAAATTTATTGCTTATCAAAATGTACACATTATGTTTATCTATAAGTTTGTAATATTTATATAGAGTGTAAGTATTTATTATGTACTATAAAATCTACTATTGTTTAAAATATCTCTTGTTCTGTTTAAATTTTGATTCGATCTATAACTGTTTAACATTTAGGCTACTAAGTTATTAAATTTCTTTGCATGCTGTGGTCTCCTTTAAATGAAGGAGTACACAATTCATACCCTATGTGCAATCAACCGTGTAAATTAAAGTCTTTGTTGGAGATCCTGAATAAATAAAAAAAATAAAAAATCATTTATCACTTAAACATTTATTATTCTCTCATTAAAGATATCATCACTCGTTAATTGTATTAGAATCATTTATTTCTTTTTTTATAGACTCACGCCTTTGTCTCCGAAGGAGTAGGAAGAGGTGTAATATTACACCTACATTTCGGCATGAATTTTTAGGTGCCACTTAATACCACCCCGTGGGATCTCCACCTTGTCGTGGTGGGGGGGATTAGTAACCGTGGGTTTCAGGTAAACCCACGGTGAAGCTAAGTGGGATCCCGAGAGGATCCAACGTGCGGGTGTGGGGGACAGTTCTGTCTGTCCCTCGCAGGCGGGTGCGGTCGCGGCAGGAGAGGCGTGTCGGTGTTGCGTTGCCGCGCGCCCTATCTCCCGCGACCAAATGGGGGCGCACCATTGTTGCGTCGCGGTGGGGCCGCAGAGGAAGAGGAGATGCGGTGTTGCGTTGCCGTCCTCCCTATCCTCTGCGGCCGCTGTGTGTTTTGGCGGCAGAGCCCAACATCTTCATCCGCCGCCAAGGGGGTTTGTTCGGGGCCCGCTTGACCATCTGGCGGGCTAATACCCGCCGGGGGGTTGCGACGAATGCTTCGGCGATACCCAACCCTCCGACACACGGGTACATGAGAAAGTCGAGGTGGTTTTTAGTGGTAACACGACATACTCTGGCTCTCATTTGCCCAAGAGTCGGAGATCCGAATTGAGTTTCCATCTCGTAAAAAAAAAGCGGTGCCCCTTAATAGGAGGCGAGCCTATTGCCGCTACCAGGCACATCACCAGACTCCGTGCTGTTACTGAGAATTTGGAAAAAATCCAGTAACACTTTTGCCCGACCCGGGACAGGTTGGCCTCGTGAGACCTTCCGGAGCTATTTTCGTACTAGCAATTAATTGTAGATTGCTAATCGAATGCACCGAAAGGCAGCCATAGCCTAGTGGATATACCAACAGACTGCAATTCAGAGGGTATCGGGTTCGAAACCACCGCGCGCACCAATAACTTTTCGGAGTTATGTGCGTATTGAATTGTTAATTATCGCTTGTCCCTTGCTTCGGAGAGCACGTTAAGCCGTCGGTCCCGGTTGTCATGAAGATCATTGACAGTCGTTACGGGGCGTCATTACCTTCTCAATAAACTGACACTAGTCTAAACCATGAAGTATCGCTATCCCTTCGGGTTGCGGAGGTCTGACAGGCAGTTGCTCCGTAGAAAAGCTAATATTCAGCCAAATCCGGTTAGACTGGTAAGCGGACCCCAGATTGAAACTGGGATAACGCTAAGAGGATGATGATGATAATTGATTGCACCTGAAACCTGCATATCCGTGGGTTCCCAACGATGTTCTCGAAAGACATCGTTTAACAAGCGTCATTTTAATACACGAACTACGTGGGTAAATGTGTCAGTGTTCAGGTGCAGAGCGTCGCTTGACCCGACTTGCATCAATGGAATGAATGCAATAGGCTAGTAGGAATAGGACGGGTGCTTAATCTCTATATTCTCTGTGTTACAAGGGTCTTAGTTTGATATGGATTACTCTACTAGTTGGTATTATTTTCTTCGTACCTATCTTTATTTATTTTAAAAGTAATAATATAATATATTATAATAATATTCTACCACATACACACATCACCGTCTAGTCCCAAGCTAAGCAGAGCTTGTGTTATGGGTACTAGACAATGGATAAATATACATATATACTTTTTTTTGTAAATACATACATACTATACATAGAAACACCCAGACCTTACCTTACGTACGAGTATAGGTACTTCGGATACGTAATTTTGGTAATGCTGTAATTTAAAACTTTGATGACCTATCGGGTTCATTTTAATATTCTGTCCACAAACTAAGTATAAATTGTAACTACGTGTTAGTATCTTGACATAACTTAATCTTGCACTTATGATAACCAATTGATAATTAAAATCTCTTTTTCCGAATCTGCGAAAGTTCTTGAAGATGACGGATTTTTTTGATAATACTAGAGGATACCGGTTTTTTTTAATTTGACCGTTTATGCCCGATCCCGTGGGAATTGAGAGAAATCCTTTCTTAGTACACCCCTACGGTCGCCAAGGGACTTATATACCAAATTTCAGCTGCTTGCGTCTCATAGATTTGGCTGTAGCTTGTCTGTCAGTCAGTCAGTAACGCAAGAATTTTATGTATATATATATACAGAAGATAATTAAAGCGAGTTTCATTTTTGTAACCCAACTTCATCACTGGTAAGAATAGAACGTGGAACAATTCATAAATTGAACTGGACAACAAGAATGACAATGACAACAACTCAATTATTATAGGACTATACATACAGCTGTAATCAACCTTTTATAAAGGAGCTATTAGAGTACATGACAAGACCTTATTTTCGTTGAAAGAGATTTACAACATCACCATCAGCCATATTTATAATCTATCACGTTACTGAACACCTCTCCTTATTACGATAGGGTTAGGCCGCAGAAAATGTAAAAGAAGAACATCACGGAAAACCCTAAGACATTCAGGTTTTCTCACGATGGTTCTCTTCTTCGTTTACTTTTTTTTTATAGACTCGCGCCTGTATCCCCGAAGGGGTAGGCTGTGGTGTAGGTATTACACCCACATTTCACCATGAATATTTAGGTCCCACGTAATAGGGGGCGAGTCACACAAGACTCCGTGCTGCTACTGAGAATTCGGAAAAACCCAGTAACACTTTTACGCGACCCAGGAATCGAACTCCGATCAGCAATCGCATACGCTATCCACTAGACCACGGAGGCAGTCTTCGTTTACTAATTCAGTGAAAAGTCAGCAAGTTAAAGTATGTGCTGTGGGTTTGTACTCGAGACCCACTACGTAGCAGTCTAACGGCCAGTTTCAATATTCGATCCAACCATGGATTTTGAGACTCGAGATTCGTGTTTGACATATTTTGTATGGAGCTTATGTCAAAACCGAATCTAAAATGTCAAAAAAATGGATAGATCGAATATTGAATTCCGCAGTAACTGTGTCTCCCCTAGGCTATTGCTGGTCATTATTTTGTAAAGATTGCTATCGTATAATGTAGGCTGTTAGTAACGTTATATGCGTTATACGCTTGTTTCTCGGTAGACTATACAGAAAACCTCCATATCAGGGGTTAGTATGAATTCTTGGATGAATATTCAAGTGTAGATTGCCTCGCAGTCTACCTTATTGTAGTGTTTATCAGAATGTCTCTCACGCGAATTGGAATCTTAGAATTGTTTTTTTTTCTATTTATTTCAACTCATAGCAATACATAATTACATATTTAATAATTTCGCCAAACTGCATGACAGTTTGTTGGCGAAATAATTAAATTCAGTAAATCTTAGTAACGTTGTTATATTATTTTTACGGTTCCGTACCTCGAAAGGATAAAACGGAACCCTTATAGGATGACTTTGTAGTCCGTCGGTCTTTCAAGACCCTTTTTCTCAGGAACGCGTGCAAGTATCAAACTGATTTTTTTATAAAATACTCAGGTTTACTGTCCCTTGGAGTTGTAAAAAAAAAAAACTTCTAAGCCAACGCAATTAAAAGAAACGTTTATACCGTAAATTTTCCAAACTCGCAAGGGAATCAAAACCTACAGGGTACTTCTCGTAAACTCAGAATCTTGAAATTTGGTACGAAGCAACGTTTTTTAGCACAAATAAAGGAAACATTGCGAACACCGTAAATTTTTTGTTACATCATATAAAAAAAATATATAATTTTTTAAAGTTATTACCCCTTTCCTGATGAACGCGTAGAGGTATTAAATTAAAATTCATATAAAATACTCAAGTCTATAATATCTTTAAGCTGTAACAAAACCAAACTTCTATGTCAACGCAATCAAAAGAAACAGCAATTTAAGCATATTTTCAAACTCGCAACTCGCTTGGCGCCTTATATGGGTTTGAGCTCCACATGAAAAGTTTTAAAATTGCATAAGTATTTTTCTCATTAAAGTAAGACATTTTACAAAAATAATTTACTTCTGACAAACTGCAAAGCAGTTTGTTGGCAGACGCATATTATAGTGTATTTCGGCGCCGTGGCACCATCGTCAGGACACCCCCAGAGGATCCACAAATGAAACCACACAAATTTACTGAAAACTGCATTATAATATCGAAATGAACCTCACGATACAAAAGTCCGATGAAAAGTGTCATGGCCGCCCGCCGTCGCATCAACTTAACTTACTCAGTATCAAAACATAATATTTAATAATACATAATATTTAAATTATCGTAAGTATGAACTTTCAATTAATCTTTATAATTAAGAAACAATATAGAATTACAGTTACTTTAGCTAAAGCGTCGAAATACGTCTTGATAAATTTAATTAGTTATAAAATTACCAAAATGTGTTGGCGGGCAACAAAGCTAGCCAAACTATTAAAGACTATATCAACCAATACTGCGTTAAGAAATATATGTAGGTTAATACAGAAATGTAACACAATTTATATAATATTAATTACAAGCAAATTTAATTAATATTTTACTGGTTATTTAGTTAAAATTAGATTATAATAATATTAACTTCCGGTTTAGTTACCATTTAGTCATCTAGATGGCTCTGCTCTACGTTTATGCTTAGATCTACAATAAAACCAACCATCTCCAGTGCGCCCATACGGCCATACTGATAACAAACGCGTTCCCTGCGCTTGAAAATTACAAATTATAAAGTTTTTATGACTCTTCATTCAGGTGGGTAATTAACAAATTACTGGTGCGCGTCTTTAAGATATGTAGTTATAATCTTATCCAGTCACATCATGCTAGAGCAAGCACCAAGTTACTATCACAATAACATCCTCATACAATGACAATACAAAAATGAATTACAGGTTGTACAAAAGTATAGAATAAACGAAATAAGTAAACAGTTTAGACATCAACATACAGTTATTATCAGTGAACTGTTATCAGCAGACAGTTACTGTCAGTTACCAATGTAGTATCAGTAAACAATACGAAATCAGCAATAGTTCTCTAGATTTAAACTACTAGTTAATATAGTGATCACAATAAACAAGTATTGCAGCTTTAACAAAGTACTTTATAAACAAAATATTAACAACTTTAACATCAGCAGACAGTACAATATTATCAAACAGTTATCTCAGTTGCAATTACATGTTTACACACACATAATAACGAAAGGTAAATTATAGCTCGCATAAAATTAACAAACAGAGATGGTAACAACTGAACCACAAGGGACAGTTCAATTCTCAAACATATTCTCACATTAATAAACATACTATTCAAACAAATAGTTTACAACATTAATAACTGGCAATCTCGAGTCTAGCCTTCCAAACTACAGGCATCATCCACCTCGGATCTAGCCTTACAAACTACAGGCATCACCCATGCCGGGTTCAGCCATCCAAACATCAGGCATCACCCATCCTGGGCTGTAGCCATCCAAACAACAGGCATCACCTATCCTGGGATGTAGCCCTCAACAAGACCGGGATACCAGGACGTGCGTGGTGGCCAGCCAGCACTTGAGGAAGGATGTTTTGGATAGGAATGTAATAAATAAACAAATGCACAACACAAGACCACAATTATAAAAACACAATAACAGAAAGCCCAATTGCAGAAAGCACAATTACAGAAAATACTCATTTTAATATTACAAAACACAATTCTTTGACCAGTGTGTGTTGCCAGTGATGACTTACGGAGACGTGGTCGCTCACTATGGGCCTTATCAGAAGGCTCAAGGTCACTCAGAGGGCGATGGAGAGAGCTATGCTTGGAGTTTCCCTGCGAGATCGAATCAGAAATGAGGAGATCCGCATTAGAACCAAAGTCGCCGACATAGCTCTCCGGATAGCCAAGCTGAAGTGGCAGTGGGCAGGGCACATAGCTCGAAGAACCGATGGCCGTTGAAGTAGAAAGGTTCTGGAGTGGCGGCCATGTACCGGACGACGCAGCAGAGGTAGGCCCCCCGCAAGGTGGACCGACGATCTTGTCAAGATCGCGGCAGGAGGTTGGATGCGGGCGGCTCAAGACCGGTCTGTGTGGAGAACCTTGGGGGAGGCCTATGTCCAGCAGTGGACGTCGTTTGGCTTATATGATGAAACACAATTACAGAAAACCCAATTATAGAAAACACAACAAAGAACTAAAAATAAATTACAAATACGTCCAATTGATTCCTCCGCCCATACGGTCATTCTGCTCATACAGTTGTTGATGTTGATCAGCAACAAGGGTTAGCAAACAATGCTGGAACACAGCTTAGTACAGCGCTCATGCGGCATGTGTGCACGTAGCCCACAGACGAAACCACCGAGGCACCGACGTCAAAGGGGTGGGCCACCGTCATCCATACATATTAATCAGTAAAGGACCGCTCGTCCATCCTCTCTTCACGCTAAGTCCAGGTCATCTGCCAGGATGTCATCTTCAACCTGTAACACTCAAAAGGCAGGTGGTGGGCAACATTTCCCACCCAAGTATTAGTTCCATGAACCTTTGTAACTGTAGATGAAATAAACTTCTACTCTTGCAAAGTGTGCGTTGGTCTGTAAGTTAGTTTTGCTACAACAGTGTTGGAGCCCATATTTTACACCTAAGGTAAAATACTAAAGACACTGAACTTTCTCAGGTTCTGTCTGACAGTGCCATTTTAGATAATCAAATATTAAAGTTATCAGGATACCCATTTGTAGTTTTGATAAAACAGTTAAAACTTAATATAGGTATTCAAAATAAGTTTTATCCACATCAAACAGGAAAACAATATGGCAAGAACAAGGAGAGGCCTATGTTCAGCCGTGAACAGTCAGACTGTGGATGATGATCATAAATATGAAATGATTTCAAACCATATTGCAGATTCAAGGATTTCAAAAATACCAGTGCTATAATTATTACTCATGTAAGAACAAGTTGAATCCATTATTGAATATTTTTAAGTATAATGCAAGCTATGAAATTGTCTAACTATTTGCCAATTGAGCCATAAAAGAGAAATTTACAAGCTACCGATATTTCAAAGCAAGATTAGTGCTTTCTTATTTCTAAAAATGATTCCGCTCAGTAAAGGAATTTAATACAATAAACCGTAATATAAAAGTTAATAAAGTATAAATAGACCTTTCTTTTCTGAAATAAATGTTTTTCTTTATGATTTCTCTACACATTATCTCTTTCATTAGGTAATTAAACTTTAATTGTATGTATTGTTTTATTATTAATGTGTATAGTAAATATGGTGGTGAGTTTATATCAATTTGACATTATATTTGATGGGTGCATAGGGTTCCCACCAAGATCTTAGGGTCCCAAGGCAACCTCACCTGTAAGTGGTGCACCTGCCGATCAACGGACGAGGCTCTGGCAAACAAAATATCCCGATAAGCGGCAATAGGCTCGCCACCTATTACGTGGGATCAAAACCCTGGTGAAAAGTGGGCGTTTAATATGCCTCTGCCTACCCCTTCGGGGAAACAGGCGTGAGTCTATGTATGTATGTATGACATTATATTTAAGGAGATTTTTCTAAATAATGTTAATATGTATTTTAAACTGTTAACATGTGATGTTAATGTAATTTTTATTCATTCATACACAATTAATAATGGTTTATCTAAATAAATAAACTCAAACTGACTCTTATCATAACTGACTTGGAAATAAAGCATAAGTAGTCCATACACTTACTTTTATTTGCTAAGAATAGATACTGCTAAATCGGAAAAGGGACATGGATTTTCACATCATGTTCTTTATACCCACTTATCATTATCGTAATAATCATATTCCTAACCGTCTTGTATCCCACAAAAGCTAAGCAATAAGGTTGGCACTAAATTTTATTGGTTTATCACTGATTGTCATCTTGAATATAGATGCCACTAACCTTACAAATGAACTCACAAATAAAATAAATTGTATTTACCAAGTATACCACTAAGGCTTGGTATTTATAAAAGATTAGCAGTCATTTGTCTTAAGACTTTCAACCTAAAATGCTTAGAGGTGGACTATTATAGAACCTAAGTGAATGCCTATGGCCAAAAAGGAATCACTATCCAGATCTCATGTTTCTAGCTACAGTAGGTAGTTTGGGTTAAGCAAGGACTTATCATTATGGTAGGGACAAATCATTCTATACAGGTTTAAAATTAAACGACAAATATTAAGATAATTATGTTGGGTTCCGGTTGTCTGTTATCATATTACCTTAACTTGAGCTCCAAGTTGACATAACAATTTCAACATTATGTTAAAAGGAAATCATGTAGGCACCTACAGAGTCCACAAATATAGAATAAAACCAATTTTGTAACTTTACAAATATTAGATTTTATGTTTTACCATTGAGATAACCTATTGACTACCCATGGAGTGCATATTCAGCACATTAATTAGCTTATTTAAATTGAAAGCAAATCAGGTAATTTATACAATGGATCTATATCAGAGCTTCAACTTAAAAAGGGCAGTTAAACTGTTCTTTACTAATATTATTACATTAGTAGAACTACATAACAACAAAGTTATTTTCTCTTTCTTGTGTAATAAGTGTGTGATCTCTGATGTCGAGTTTTACAGAAACTTTCCGACATGGCCACCGGCATAACATGACTATAAGCACAGTAGCACTGTTATGTACCAAACGTGGATAAACAACAGTTACTTAATTTCTACTGTATGTTTATCTGGTAATCCTTACGGGGGCAATAGATAATCATGTAAACAAACAGCACCATACTTTATAAAATGTTAAAGGATGCTTCTCAAAACTCTAATCAAATCAGCTCTGGATAAACAGTGTCAGTGCATCAACAACCCGCATCTGCAACCTCTGGTAGAACTCAAAGCAGAACAGCGTTCGCGCCACAGCACACCCCGGTGACCGGCGTAGATGCTCTCGCTCGTACGATAACTCCGACACACCGTGCGGTCTCCGAACAGGGTCGACAAGCGATAAACACGGCTTCCAAGCGCTTGTCACATCAGTCTTCAGGTCATAATTGGTAATGGCAGCCAAGCCAAAAGATCCATTACTTTCGCGCCAAATGTATTTCTCGATGTCTCTTAGGGGGCGCTGATCCCACCGCAGCTTTCGGCATCGTGGCACCATCGTCACCATCGTCAGGACACCCCCAGAGGATCCACAAATGAAACCACACAAATTTACTGAAAACTGCATTTTAATATCGAAATGAACCTCACGATACAAAAGTGTCATGGCCGCCCGCCGTCGCATCAACTTAACTTACTCAGTATCAAAACATTATATTACATAATACATAATATTTAAATTATCGTATGTATGAGCTTTCAATTAATCTTTATAATTAAGAAACAATATAGAATTACAGTTACTTTAGCTAAAGCGTCGAAATACGTCTTGAAAAATTTAATTAGTTATAAAATTACCAAAATGTGTTGGCGGGCAACAAAGCTAGCCAAACTATTAAAGACGATATCAACCAATACTGCGTTAAGAAATATATGTAAATACAGAAATGTAACACAATTTATATAATATTAATTACAAGCAAATGCAATTAATATTTTACTGGTTATTTAGTTTAAATTACATTAAAATAATATTAACTGCCGGTTTAGTTATCATTTAGTCATCTAGATGGCTCTGCTCTGCGTTTATGCTTAGATCTACAATAAAACAAACCATATCCAGTGCGCCCATATGTGCATAGTACGCATATATGAATGTCATACAGAGCTTATAAAAATAAATAAAAATAGGTACAATTCTGAGGTCTATCTAGCTATTAACTAAAGTACAATAATTTTTGCCGCTGAATCAAAATAAAAAAAGTACACAAGAAGAAAAAAGAAAAAGAGAAAACTAAAGAAAATCCTTATAGTAAAATCAAAATACAAGTACATAATATGCAGATATTACGTAACAATTTTAGTTAATTTGAGTCATAAACACTCACACCAGCGTTTGTTCATTCTGACTCAAATTTTCACGGATCGCATTCAGAAGAAATAACAAATACATTGACAATTTAGAATCATTGGCTTTTTAGGTTTTTTTTACATGTAAAATAGTTTATTAGCATAATTGATAAATAAAAAGAAAACATTCGTTATAATAATTATAAATAATAAAGAAAAAATAATAAATATGGTACCATTTTTAAATTTAAGGGACAGGCGTATTTTAAAAAAACGAATGAGTTTTTCGCTACGAATTTTTAATTAATTCTACTTTTTAAGCGAAGACGAACCATTTTTATGTTTGTTTACATTTTATATTTTCGTATCTTGAACAGTCTATAGACGACATAGTAATGTTACCAATAGAGTACCAAAATCTGGTCAACACACTAATCTTGACAACATGCAATAAACTTGATTGGACTACAAAGGATTGCTCAACTCAATGTAAACGACAGTAAATTACTTATTTTCTACAATAATAAAGAGATATTACCATAGGTGAAAAAGCAATTTGACTGTTTTCATCTTAAAGTAAGGAAGTAATAGACCGCATTAAAATAGCAACCTTACCCAATATAGTTATGTACTTCACTCTGACTTATGATTTTTTCTCATGTAAGAGAAAGATGAATATACAAATGTCATTTCGAATCTTCGAAATTGTCGTTAATTTTAACTAGACTAGTGATGTGCTTACTCAAAATGAATTTCGATAAAATATCGATAATGTTTGCAATAAATCCTTAGATTTGGTTTACTCAGAAAGAATATCAATTGAATGTTGATAAATCCTCAGACAAAGTAAAATATGTCAATAAATACAGCTTATACTTAAATACTAGTAAATAAGTTACGATAAAAACAGATTTTAAAATTACCTTTTTAGGGTAAATAAAGCAATTGATATTCATAATATCACTAATAATCACTACATATATGCAATGATAGGGTCAACGACGAGATCACCACGTAATGGTTTTCGAATACAAAACCACTTACGTATTTCAGACTTTTGGAAATTATATGCTTATTATTTAGAAAATTATCACGGTCGTCAAGTGTTCGTCTAAAATCTTCCAAACCAAATCTGGGCCTTCTAAAATTTAAGGGAAGCCCGAGCCCAGTATGCTCAGTTACATAATTATATTAAATCAGCAATCGAGAGCAGGCCGCAGTAATAAGTGAGTTAACTAACAGATTAGAAATAAAATGTATCTTCAGGGTCAGTTTTAAATAAAATATTTCACACATAATGAATCACATTTATATAGGGTAAAATAGAAAAGTCACTGACAGTGTCATTGGCTTAGTTAGAAAAAAAAACTTAAATCTTTACAAAATCATATTATATATACAGGTAATGTAGAAGCCTTGGTCTAAAATAAGTAAGAAATAAAAACAATTTAAAGTAATTAAACCAGGAGCCCGCATGATGAGTAAGAAAGAAAATAAAATTGTGTGCGTACTTCTATGTGGCCCCCAAACTCAAAAAGTGTTGTTAAAAATATTAGTTTTTTTGCTTCCTAGTGTGAGCATCTTTAGATGTTGGTAAAGGCTTTTGGCGATTAGTCCATTTACTGACACAACTATCGGCACAATGATCGCCGAGTTCACCAATCCGATTAGCATCATGGTAATTTATCGTTTTAAGATTGGCGTACTAGCCCTTCCTGTTAGTCCGGCAATCTGTCGCCACTGCAATAAAGTAGGCAATGACTACTAAGTACTCAGTACAGTTAATCGAATCGTCCTACATGTGAACTCTTGCATTTAATTACACAAGCTTTAAACTTAGTTGTTAGCTGCAGATGGTTTTATTTGAACTTTTATAAACACGAAAGTTTGTGATGATCGATAAAAACACTTTTCTTGAGATATATAATTATATTCAAGTATACTTATATGACAAAGGGTATCTTCATTTTGGCCGCTATCAACGCTTCACAGTTCTAGGTGGGCACAGCTGGGTCTCTTTGCAATGACAACACTCTGTTTATTCGAGGACACAAAATACAGTATCACAGTGTTGCCAACCATCGTATCCGAATACGCCCAAATCTATTAAGATTTGACGTTCCGTTTTCCAGTCTTCGACACAGCAATCTTGACACGTCACACATCCCTGTGTGATGCTCCTGCAAAAGAGAAAACGTTTTGCAATATCTCAAGTTCTTAGCTCGGCCCATCCTGATCATCGTTTAGTTAAAGAATAGGGCTCGTTACGTAATAAACCACAACACTAAGGGTTAACATCAAGTTTATCACATCACATAATATCATGATAGCAACTCTCTCATTAGTGAACAGTATCTTAGTTGGTGGTAAAAAGTATCTTAGCAGAGAATAATATCACAAATATTAATCAGCGAAAAGTGTCGTTCACGGTTCACGGGACCCTTCTCACTATGAGAAGGGTAAGGCCATAGACCACCACGCTGGCCAAGTGCGGCTTGGCAGACTTCACATGTCTTTTGAGAAAATACAGGTGATACATAAAAATCGCAAAAAATCATTGAACTTCACGATGTTGTCAATATATAATTCCCATTTTTACGGGAGTTTCGTAACTTGATGAGCGTTGTCATTTGGTACCGCAATTATAGGACTCAATCCTTGTTTCCTACTAAGACTTTTTCCTCCTAAAGTACGAAGCATGAAATTATTATTTTAATATTTTTTTGTTCCCGTTTTTTTTCTCATAGATACAGCGGCCTGCTCTCGATTGCTGATTTAATATAATTATGTTACTGAGCATACTGGGCTCGGGCTTCCCTTAAATTTGAGAAGGCCCAGATTTGGTTTGGAAGATTTTAGACGAACACTTGACGACCGTGATAATTTTCTAAATAATAAGCATATAATTTCCAAAAGTCTGAAATACGTAAGTGGTTTTGTATTCGAAAACCATTACGTGGTGATCTCGTCGTTGACCCTATCATTGCATATATGTAGTGATTATTAGTGATATTATGAATATCAATTGCTCTATTTACCCTAAAAAGGTAATTTTAAACTCTGTTTTTATCGTAACTTATTTACTAGTGTTTAAATAATAATATCATAAATATACTAACAATTACTCTAAAACTGGCCTAAAGAATAAAACTTTAAAAGAAGGTAGTTATAATTTTAAATGTTAAATGAACATTTCAAGCTATTAAGTTTCACAATTACCATTATCAACATTCAACGTCTCTTTGTACAGCAATACATTTGTATTGACAATATAAATAATGGCATAGTATAGATTTTTTATGACGCCTGCGTAAGCTTTAAAGTAACAAACTAAATTTTAAAACATAAAAACTACAAAAATAAAATGTACAACCATTATATTTGATTGAAAAGAGTGGCCATGAGTTTTATTTCTCGTTCTTTCTTGTGGTTCTACCTATTGCATTCCGAACGTGGCGGTAAATCATCATCATCATCAGCCCCTTACAGTCTACTGCTGGACTAGGCCTCTCCTTTGAAAGGAGGAATTGGCCTACTATAACACGCTGATCAAACGGATTGGTATAGAGTTTATAGGAGCAGAGGATAGGGAGGACGGCAACGCAACACCGCATCTCCTCTTCCTCTGCGGCCCCACCGCGACGCATCGAATGGTGCGCCCCCATTTGGTTGCGGGAGATAGGGCGCGCGGCAACGCAACACCGACACGCCTCTCCTCCCGCGACCGCACCCCACTGCGAGGGACAAACAGAACTGTCCCCCGCACCCGCACCGTTGGACGCATCCTGCGCAGGCCTCTCCAAGCCCACGCGGAGCGTCCCTCCTGGATCCCTCTTAGCTTCACCGCGGGTGACCAATCCACGGTTACTGAGCCCCCCCACCACGACAAGGTGGAGATCCCACGGCATCTTCATTGGCAGAAACACTTCTGAAAAAATATTTTGTTAAAGACATCTCTTGCTTTGAATTTACATACGTCACTGACTATACAATTCGGAAAGCTTTTAAAAATTTAAACATTAAGAATACTGAAGACTTATGGGGCATTTCTGTAAAAGTACTTAGTTCTGTTATTGACCAGATAGCTCCCGCTCTTGCAGATATATTCAATCAATGTGTAGATATAGGCACCTTCCCTGATCTGATGAAGCAAAGTAAAGTTATTCCAGTTTTTAAAACAGGTGATAAACAAAATCCCTCAAACTACAGACCGATTTCAGTTCTACCATCCTTGAGTAAGGTCTTCGAAAAAATCATGCTTGACCAAATGATGTCTCATTTTCATAGAAACGAGGTTTTACACGATCAGCAATTCGGTTTCACGAGAGGTAGGTCGACTGTTGATGCAGGTGCAAAATTAATTGCTAACATCCTGGAAGCATGGGAAGAATCGCGAGATGCCATTGGCGTCTTCTGCGATCTTTCCAAAGCTTTTGATTGCGTTGATCATGATACACTCATTTGCAAACTTAGACACTACGGTGTTCGTGGACGTTCTCTCGAACTAGTTACCTCGTATCTTTCTCAAAGACAGCAAAAGGTAGGTATAGATGGAACAACCTCTTCAGGGTCTTTAGTTAGGATGGGTGTTCCTCAGGGCTCCATTTTGGGTCCTTTTCTGTTCCTTAACATAACATAAAATAACATATCTTCACGCCTTTTATCCCCGAAGGGGTAGGCAGAGGTGTATTACACACCCACACTTCGCCAGATATGTTTTGGTCCCAATGTAATAGGGGGCGAGCCTATTGCCATCTACCGGGCACATTATTAAGCGAGCGATAATTAACATTTTTAATACACACATAACTTCGAAAAGTCAGAGGTGTGTGCCCGAGGTACCTGGGGATCGAACCCGAGACCATCGTCTCGGCAGTCCGTTACGTACACCACTGGGCTATCGCCGCTGTCTGTTCCTTGTTTATATAAATGATCTTCCTTACATGATGTCGGCCATATCTAATATTATTCTTTTTGCAAATGATACTTCTCTTACATTTATAATTGATAGAAAAGACGTAAACCAACACACTGTAAATGCTAGTTTATTATCCTTATCAGAATGGTTCAGCGCAAACAATCTTTACGAAACGTTTCTCAGGAAGGTTTGGACATAATGCTTGAAGATAACAAGTTGGATATTGTGGAAGAAACAGTATTCCTAGGTATTACTATAGACTCGAAATTACAATGGGGAGCTCATATTAATTCTTTATCTAGTAGATTAAGCTCTGCCGCGTTCGCTGTTAGAAAAATAAGACAACTTACTGACGTTGCTACTGCTAGACTTGTTTATTTCGGTTACTTTCACAGTTTAATGTCTTACGGGGTCTTGCTATGGGGGGCGGCGGCCGATCGTGACTCAATATTTATTTTGCAGAAAAGAGCTGTCCGTGCTATTTATGATATGGGTCCACGAGAGTCTCTCAGAGAAGTCTTTAAAGAAATTAACATTCTTACTATGCCCTCTTTATACATTTACGAAAACATCATGTTTGTACGTAGGAATCTTTCAATGTTTGACACTTTAAGCAACATTCACAATATCAACACCAGAAATAAACAAAAATTGGTAGTACCTAGATTTAGACTAACCAAAACTAATAAATCATTCCTAGGTAATTGTGTACGTTTCTATAACAAACTGCCTAAAGCAGTTACAGATCTTACTGACGGGAGATTTAAAAAACATGTTAAGATGGCTCTCGTTAAAAAAGCATATTATAAGATAAGTGATTACATTGACGATAGGGATGTATGGCGTTAGTTGTTTTCTGCACGTGCGGCTTCCCTGGCATCTAAGTAACCTTAGGTATTATTGAAGTCTTAGTATTTATTAGTAAAATTTATTTGTGAGTAACCGGACCTAGAAAGTTTATTTTCTCTACTTTATAGCAGGTATCCCAGTTTTGCCTTTTTCAGCATGTAGGTTATTATATTAATCGTTTTTAAAGTAATCTACTTTGTAAAGTGAGCACAATGTTAGCTGATAATACTATGATCGTCAAAGTACCTATCTCTCATATAAAAGTCCAGATCTTTAATCTGGCAAACTACTGCTCACAGTTAATTTATATATTTGCTAATCTACATTGTGCTCGCTTTTTCTTTTTCTTGACAATATATTGTAACTCTTAAAACAAAATTGTAAAAAACTAAAGATTTTAAAAGAGTGTCCAGAGGAGTTTCTTGCCGGAGTCTTCTCCCTGGGCCTTCCTTTTGGAACCGGCAACTAGAGTCAGTGACGTTTCAAAAGAGTATGTAAATTACCAACTTGAAATAAAAAAATATTTGGATTTGGATTTGGATTTGGGGGGTTCCGCTCACGTTCTGATGGCGTGGGTTCAAATCCCAGTCATAACAGTTAAGTGGATTATGGTTTTTATGAAATTTGGAAAATGTTTATGAATATTTGGCAAATATTTAAAAAAAGATTATTTAAATATTTCGAGTAAAAATTAGAAAATTCTAGAAACTTCAGGAAGGAATCAAAACGTTAAAAAGAGACAGGCGATAGAAAAACTAATTTAAATATTTCGAATAAAGATTAGAAAATTCTAGAAACTTCAGGAAGGAATGGAAAGGTTAAAAAGAGACAGGAGATGGAAAAACAATTGAATAACGAAAAGACAATCAAAATTAGTAGATCTAGAACATTCCTAGGAGTATATAAGGCGGTGTAGACGCGCTAAGCGCCAGTTTAAGTTGAAAAGTGGTAAAGTGAAGAAGAAAAGGAAGAAAGAAGAAGTAGTAAAAAAGTGAAGTGAAAGTATAGTGCAGTGAAGTGCAGTGAAAAGTGCAGTGCAAAAGACGCTAGTGTTGGTGCTGTCTGCGTCGGAATTAAACGGCGTGTCGTGTGTCAAGTCGAATAAAGTGTCATCAGTGCTACTCGGTGTTTCCTTCCAATCCCGTTACCCTGTCCGTAACAATTGGTGTCAGAAGTGGGATTGGAAGGTTCGAAGGCTTCAGCAATGCCAAGGAAGGGTCAACGTGCGAGAATTGTTCAGGAGCAAGGGTGTTCAAGCCCGGAAATTGAAGTGAGACCGGGAAGCACACTTTTGCAGGAAGGTTGTCACGGAGAAAGAGTGTCTTCAGCTGAAAGCGCGGCTTACACATTATCTCTCGAAGGACTCGCTTCAGATATTCAGCAACTCCAATCGCAAGTTGAGCTGACCTCGCAAGAACTCGAATCTCAACTGCAGCTAACCTTGCAGCATCTCCAAAGTCAAATCGAGCAGATGGAAATAGAGCAAGTGCGTAAACACAGCGAATTAATGCAGAGCCAGAATGACATTCACAATAGCATAATAGAAAACGCTCGCAAGATTTCCGAGATAAAGAAGAGGTTTGAACCTATATCGGCTGTCCAGGAGGCAACACAGTTGCGAATAGCAACAGTTGAGTTCCGTTTGGCTACGATGGAGGAGGAGTTAAAGAAGATGAAGTTCAACAGCCCTTCGGTTTCCGTAAACCCATCTAGTTCTGGTGGTTATTTCAAAGTGCCATCATTCGATGGAACCACGTCCTGGGAGGCCTACAGGATGCAGTTTGAGGCCGCCTCTATCAGCAACGGTTGGCATAGCGATCAGGCCAAGTTTGCACTTATCCTCGCGTTGAGCAGCGATGCATTATCAGTGCTTGAGGCCGTGGGAAAGTACGCCACTTACGAAGAAGTTATTGAGGCCCTGGAATCCAGGTTCGGAGATGCGCACTTGCAATATGTGTTCCAAGCTAAGTTACGCAACCGCCGTCAGTATTCGAACGAATCCTTGCAGCAGTGGGCGATGGAAGCGACGAAGATGTTGCGAAAAGCTTATCAGTCGGCACCCGCGGAACAAGTTCAAAGCATGCGACTCCAGGCGTTTATCGACGGAATTTATGACGATGAGGTCAGAGCTGCTGTACGCTTGAAACACCACAGCAAGATTAAAGACGCATTTGCACATGCTTTAGAAGTCGAGGCTGTTCAACAAGAAATTACGAGTGATCGAGATAGAGTTATTGCAGCAGAAGAAAGAACTGGTCGCAGATCTTTTGTCCTAAAGTGTTATAACTGTAGAGAGCCCGGACATTTAAGGCGTAGCTGTCCGAAACATGTAGCAGAAAGGCGTAAGATTGACGCTAGTGTTCAAGTGTTGAAAGATGATCAGAAAGCAATTACAGCCAAGACTTCGATGCAAGCGCTGATCAGAAGACGGAAAGCTCCGAAAGTTCGTATTCGACAACGCACGGATGGAAATGGTTTAACTATTGATGGAGCAGTCAATGGCGTTATATGTTCGCTGACCCTGGACACCGGTGCGACACGAACGGTTACAGGAACTCGTTTGACAAGAAAGAATGGAAAGATTCTGACACCGTCAACTTCACCTCGGCTGACGACGGCTACCGGTCAGTACACCCCAGTTAAAGGCGAACAGATGGTGGCTATAAAAATCGGAGACAACCTTTACTGGCAACGAGCGGTGATTGCAGACATCGTAGACGATTGTATAGTTGGGCTGGATTTCTTTAGAGATCATCAGTGCAGATTAGACATTAAAGGTGGTATACTTAAGTGTGAAGATGTGGAAATTCCAATGAAAGGTGGTAGCATGGGGAAAGTTTTGTGCCTCAAAGAAAGCAAACTTACACATAGATCACTGGCTTCTATAGCTACGAAGTTTAATGATTTGGTCCATGTCAATAGGAGAGCGGTGTATTATGGGTTTAAGGATGCGCGGGACGCGCATGTCTTAGAGGGGGGGTAGTGTGACGGCCGATGTCATGTTAAACCGTCGTTACAAAACACAATAATTAGCAAAGAGGTTTGAAGACTATTTTATTATTTGGAAATGAGTTTTTAATTCGATGACGTATACATTTTGTCAAGTGTTCGCCAAATTCAGCATCCGTTGACAACAAGGCAATGGCCGTGCGGATAACACATTCCGCTCACGTTCTGATGGCGTGGGTTCAAATCCCAGTCATAACAGTTAAGTGGATTATGGTTTTTATGAAATTTGGAAAATGTTTATGAATATTTGGCAAATATTTAAAAAAAGATTATTTAAATATTTCGAGTAAAAATTAGAAAATTCTAGAAACTTCAGGAAGGAATGGAAAGGTTAAAAAGAGACAGGCGATAGAAAAACTAATTTAAATATTTCAAATAAAGATTAGAAAATTCTAGAAACTTCAGGAAGGAATGGAAAGGTTAAAAAGAGACAGGAGATGGAAAAACAATTGAATAACGAAAAGACAATCAAAATTAGTAGATCTAGAACATTCCTAGGGGTATATAAGGCGGTGTAGACGCGCTAAGCGCCAGTTTAAGTTGAAAACTGGTAAAGTGAAGATGAAAAGGAAGAAAGAAGAAGTAGTAAAAAAGTGAAGTGAAAGTATAGTGCAGTAAAGTGCAGTGAAGTGCAGTGAAAAGTGCAGTGCAAAAGACGCTAGTGTTGGTGCTGTCTGCGTCGGAATTAAACGGCGTGTCGTGTGTCAAGTCGAATAAAGTGTCATCAGTGCTACTCGGTGTTTCCTTCCAATCCCGTTACCCCGTCCGTAACAGTATTTACATATGATTTATGTTTGACGTTTCGGAACGGTTGCACGTCCCATGGTCACAAGCTGACTGGCGCTGCGATTTTACTACGAAACTTTTACTGCTTTCACCGTTGGCGGACGAGCCAAGGGCCCACGTGATATGGTAAGTGGTATTCGTGGCTCATACTTAGCTGTGTTTACTTAGTATTACAGGAACCATATCAAATAAGTACAACCAAGTTGCTGCCTACCGGAAGGAAGAGGAGAAGGAAAAAGGATCAGGATGGGGACCGGGAAAGGAAAGGTGATCGGGCCTCCGGCGTTTTCACTCACTGAACAAAACACAAAATAACAGATACCGTTGCTTGACATCGATCTTCTGTGAGAGGGTAGTACTTCTCCGGTCGAGCCAAACCATTTGTGCTGGAATCAGCATGGCCCTATTACCGACAATTCGCGAGCTGTGCCTATTTCCAGTAATATGCATTGCAGAGACGGCTTAACGGACAGACGGATATTCGATCTGCTTGCCGCAAGAGCCCCATAATAGGTATGCTAGACCAGGAGTGATTAATCATGGAAATCATTAGGCATATTGTTAATTTCAGATTGCCAAAGACCCCACTCCCACAAGATGTGATGTGCAGATTACTCACATTTGTTGTCAGAGCTTGAATATTGGCACAATGGTGAATAAACTAAATAAAAACCAAAGCAACTTCCTCCAAAAATTACCATGCCCCGTACGAAATTGAGCAACACAGTGAGCCCCCCCTATCCAGGTCCGTCCAGTCGCTTACGAACGTCTGGAAAGAATTGGTAGAGGGGGACGGCCCTTGGTTGATGTATTCCAACGAAACTGCTATTCGTCGAGGATGCCTACGTAGACATCGGCGTGCTGGTTGAACAACCTAAACAGTTTATTTCTATCACGAGGTGCTAGGAAATTTGAATCCATGCGTTCTCGTATGGTATAATACATTGATGCACGTCTTTGGACCTCAAAATCAACCGAAAGTACACCTGCCAGTACTGACAAAGCTTCAGTGCTAACTGAGCTTTGCACAAAAATTTAAAAATATCAACGCAAGATGTTGACTCTTGTAGTGATTGCCGACGTACAGCACCGATAGTTGGCCTATCGGCTCATACAGGCGTACACATACAATCTAAATATGTTGCATCATTTACTTTTAAAGTTGTGAAATTACAGTTCTGAATGGAAGTCTCCATGTCGCAGTTGACATCTTAGACAGACCGTAAAAGGTTTTTTTTATTCATCTAGGTACTATTTATTACGTGTTCAACAAAAGAAATGATTGTGTTGAACAATACTCGTATATGTATCAAATATAGGCAAGTATTATAAATAGATATCGATACTTCAAGTATCGAGTACTTTTCTTAGTCCGACAAGACAATCAATGACGTCAGTTCACTTTCAATAGAACTTATTTTACGTCGATATTAGAGAAGTTAATTCTTCTCCAGTCGGACCAGTCTAAGTATTCGTTCTAAAACTAGTGTGGCTCCAATGTTTATAAAAGTATAGTAGATTTCTTGCCCAGAATGCTAGCTACTATGGGTACCAATTATATTATTATAAGATAACTTTGCCATAAACATGAGGCGTAAGGTCAATTTTTTAAAGTAGATAATTTGTAAGATGTAGGTGAGATATGTAGATAATGCCTAAAAATTAATGATCCCTGGATATGAATGGCACACGAACGTTGCAAATCGCAAAATCAAACAGAGGCCTATATCTAACAGTGGATGAAATCGGGCTTTGGATGATAATAATGATTCGATACGATACCTGTCATTAAATAATTATTGAGTAAAAGCATCGAATGCAAAGTATCAAGTACAAAATTATGGATATCGAAAGGAAAAATACTCGATACCACAGAGTATCGATATTTTCCGTGCGTTGGTTAGTATAGTATTATACGTATCAGCAACGGAGGAGAGGACGTGTTCGTCTTGAGCATCGGTCACATGAAGCAGTATAGACCCGCTACGATAACCCCATTTAATTAAAAATACAAAACCTTTTTGCTATTCGTTATTAAAAACTTTTTAAAGGTTTAGATTATTTATGAAAAATATGCAAGTAGGGAATAATCTGTGTTAAAACCTGTCAAGTATGCGTCAGAGGCAAGGAGCAAGGTCAGAGGTATATACAAAGAAATATAACCTTATTAGTCTAAACCTAGTCCAACCTCTCTTGGTATATGTAGACAATTTTAGGTTGACGACTATAATAAAGCTTTTCATATTTTTTCAAACATTTGGTCTTTGGTAGGTTCTATGATAAGTTTTATAATTTTTGTATGGCGACGGCGCGTCGCAACCCTGTCCATCAGAAACAGCTACGTCCATTCTGACAAGTGTCTGATTTATGAAGAATAAGTTTTATGCTATTGTTTAGTAGGTACTGGTGTATTTAGCAGGTAGGACACCCTACGACGACTGTCAAAGATCTTCATGACAACCGGAACCGACGGCTTAACGTGCTCTCCGAGGCACGGGGCAAACGAAAATTAACCATTCCATACGAACATAACTCCGAAAAGTCAGTGGTGCGCGCCGTGGATTCGAACCCGATACCCTCTGCATGGCAGTCTGTTGGTATCTCCACTAGGCTATCGCTGCCAAAAGTTTCTTGAAAGTAGGTACTATGGGAAGAAAAACATTTCGCATTTATTTTATTTTTATACATATATGTCGTCGGGATGACTATGGTATGCATAATATAATGTGATTTAATTAAAATTTATGATTTATCGGGAATTAATTTTGGGGTTTGGTTAAATTGACTATCGCATGACTTGTGCGTTATTGCGCCTGGAAAACCATTTTGCTTTAGGTGTATATTCCGAAGATTGAAAAATATTGTTTAATTATTTAACAATATTTTTCAATCTTCGGAATATTTATCAACAATCAAACAATGGAGGAAAGTAATCTAATATCTATAGATTTACTGGTCTGTCGTAATAATTAGTAGCTATAAAGAAGTTATTTTATACCTTCAATCCCTATTCACCACACCTCTTTTACATATTCATAACCGTAGATTTGTGTCGGTGTAGGACTTGCCTTGGACTTGTCTAATACGTTGAACCGCCTATCTACATAAGGCGGAATAAATTAATCATAAGACAACAATTTAATCAAGAACCGAAAACTTCAATCAAAGCATCCATTACGCTGAAATATGCGATTTTTTTTAATAAACCGTGTCTTAATTCAACGTTGAACTAAGCACCTCCTGAACTCAAAATGTAATCGAGTCAAATTTCATTAACGAAAACTGAGAGATATTTGCTACTGTTGCTTATACCTCAGGCACATTGTAAAGTACAAACAAGAATCAACCTACTTCACGGGATATCGCCTTTGAGCCTATCTCTGCAAATTAAAATCTTTCTATACATCAATAATATTATAGTTCGGGTACTAATTGAACATAACTTCCTTATCATTGGCAATTCAACGTTAATTTTGAAGAACGACGGTTCATTTTAAGTTTGTTGTACATGTCCTTGGAAAAGGTATAGCTCCTGTATTAGAGTTAGCATTAACAGGGTGACGTAGGCAATTTTAATGGTATTAATGTCTCAAATCTTAGTTGATAAGACTTTGATGTAAGCATAGATTTACTAAGTCTGTTATAATACGAGTTTCTTAGTAAAGGTTGGCAGTTACAAAGTGTTCATATTGTTTGAGCTAGATTTTGAAATATAATGTTTCTTCAGAAAACAGGAAATTAATTATTACCCTTCGAAATATGTTACAATAGCATGTTTGGTGGCTTAATATATTTACTTGATTTAAGAGCTGTAATTACTCGCCGTTTATTTTTAATAAACTCGTAGGTACCATGTTTTTAAAGTGAAAACCCACTGACGGTTAACTTAATTTCCAATATGTTTTTAGGGTTCCGTACCTAAAAGGTAAAAAACGGGACCCTATTACTAAGCCTCCGGTGTCTGTCTGTCTGTTTGTCAGTCACCAGGCAGTTTCTCTTAAACCGTGATAGCTAGAAAGCTAAAATTTTCACAAATTATACATTTCTGTTGCCGCTATAACAACAAGTACTAAAAATAAAAAAATGGAAAATATTAAGGGGGAGTCCCATACAATAAACGTGTATTTTTCGTATTTTTTCTCAAAATTACTAACGGTAACAGGTAGACGCTTAAAATTTTCACAAAATATGTAGTTGTATATTACCTTTCAAAATAAATAATTAATTTAAAAAAAGTAAGTAATAAAGGGGGCTCCCATACAGCAAACGTAATTTTTAAGCAATTTCTTACTCGATCTTAATAAACAGGTAGAAACTTAAAAACTATTATAGTATACATACTACAAACGTGATTTTCTTTTATAGATGATGGTATGGAACCCTTCGTGCGCGAGTTCGACTCGCACTTGCCCATTTTTTTATAGATTTTCTTTAGTAGAGATTATGTCCATGACATCAATGCATGCAAATCTTATACAACGTGTATATTAAGTCAGCCTTTGTCTTAAAACTATGTACTTGGCTAAATGTAGAAGCATTAAGTAATTTAATTTTAAAATTGACGTTCATAAGCGTCACCTTGTGACCTAGATGAATAAATGATTTTGATTTTGATTTTGCTTATGTTACATTTGTTTTATATAAACATTTTATTTTTCGCAAATTAGTGTTTTCGTCAAAATCAATTTTTCAAATGATTACAACATGAAGGTCAATGCGTAAGGTCGATTTACTATATTTGTTACTTACAAACTAGCTTAACCGTCATACATTCACGCTTACATGCACGTAGTAGAGTCTTGATGATTTCAACATAAGAGGGTCGGATCGACCGGGGAAGTACTACCATATCACAGAAAATTGACGTAAAGTAACAGTAGTCGGCGAGTAAAAGTGCCGGAGGCCCCACCCCCTATTCCTTCTCCATCATCCCAATCATCCTCCTATTCCTTTTCCCAACCCAAGGGGCAGCAACGCACTTGTGACACCTGTGGTGTTGCTTTTGTCCATGGGCGGCGGTAATCGCCTACCATCAGGTGATTCTTCTGCTCGCTTGCCACCTATTACTTTAAAAAAATGCTTCCCTAAATAATACATATTTTTCTAGATTTTGTAAAATAACTTTTGTTAGTTCTGGATGTCAGTAATGAATGGCTTGGATGAGATGACTGAGATAAAGCTATAATAATGAAGTGTATAGGCCGGCACAAATATTATAAACTATTAGAGGATACCCGCGGGTACACCTGCACATTAAATTTAATTTAACCGTTTTCCCCGATCCTGTAGGAACGTCGGGAAATCCCTTATAAGTGCGCCTCTACGATCCCCAAGGAGCACACGTGCCAAATTTCAGCTTCTTACGCCCAATAGTTTTGGCCGTGCGTTATCCGCCAGTCAGTAACGCAAAAATTTAATATATACAGAAGATACGATATAAATTATGATGATCCTATTAGAATCATTTTATAAGTTGAATAGAATCGTTTTACGTTAGTAATAGTTTTATTACATTTTGGATTAAATTTTTTCACCTGTAGGCATTAAGGCGGCTCCATTATTAGCAAAACTCAGTTTTTATAAGGATTAAATTCTGTTAGGCAATGATTAATGAGTTTTAGGATATTAAACAGTCGACGGAGACTGCGACTGGATTACCATTCAGAGGACTTTTTAAATGAAATGTTTATTATCTGTCAGTCGTACGGCAGAAATAAAAGTAATTTTAAATTCTTATTTAAGTACCTAGTAGTGACGGACGAAAATACGAAACGAAAAATCTATCAAATCTATCGTTTTTTTTTAATAATAACGAATTCGTTATACATAGAAATGAATTTTTAGAATGTCAATGTACAGTCCGTCCAATGGTCTACCACTCTACGATTTCAATTAATTTGCACGTCATTGAACAACTAGTTGGAATTTCCTTTGAAACAATATTCTGACAGTTCTAAACTCAACCTTAGCCTTATGCCGGTGGTACTGAGTTTTGTCAAGAGTGGTAAACCACTTTCTTCTCTGACCGTACTCTATCTATCTATCTATTTAGCCTGGTCGCAGACATCCGATTTTCAGGGCCGGTTTTTTATGACGGAATTCCGTGAGACTAGCAAGCTTCATTTGTCGACTGTATCAAATGTATTTTGTAAAATAAACGTACTAACCACCGCAAACGATAGATTTTATTTTGATCGGAAAACACGCAATCGTTTCATTCTGTTCCGAACTGAAAAAAATCGGTGCCCGTTTTCAGGGACCGATTTCAGGTTTGTAATGTTTTCGGGCTCTCAAAATCATCTAATTAATAAAAAATGAGCTTACTGCCTACCACAAACGTTTGATTTTGCTCTGAACAGAAAACATTCCGTGGACTGAAAGAAATGAAAATCAAGCGCGCGCGGAACGGCTCGTGACGTCATAACGGAATTTAGCGCATGCGTACATCTTGTCATGTATCGATGATATATAGCATTGGTTTGAAGTTTATGTTGTCAGAATCAAAGAGTATACAAATACTACGTGTCAGAATCACACGACTATGTATGTGTAGTAGATGGTAGTAGACGTATATAAACTCTTGTCTGGGGACTTCAAATTTACGCCAAAATCAGATACAGACAAGAGGATAATATAATAATATAAGTTATTTTATCATTTTCGTTAGATCATAATAATGTGTGACGTGAAAGGTTAATAAACTGACACTAGACTAAACCATGGTATATCGCTATCCTTTCGGGTTGCGGCGGTCTTAATCGCGTACAATTAATTTATTTAAGATATAAATGTGAATGTAATGAATTAATATTATTTGATTTGAGCAGGACTCCCAAACAAATTGTAAAAATAAATAAATAAACATTTAAGGGTCGATTTTTCAACCGATTCCGAATTCAATTACTTGAATAAAATAGATCTGCTGTTATACTTCATATTTATCCTCAGGTCGTATTAAATAGTAAAATTTATTATTCAACTGCGCAACCGAATTTTAAAGTCAATCTAACTATGTATTAGTTGACAAAAAACGATAAACTTTTCAGAAAACTTTATTACGAGTGAAACTACTAATCTCAACATACAGTTCTCAGTAACGTTTGCTCCTAACTATTATAAAACTTTCGGTATTAATTTCTAGATCAGATAATTCAAACAGGTGCACAGTTCAGAACTGTGCGTAAGCACAGTTTGTAAAAACTAATAACTCAACTTCATAGTAACCTTTGTTATCCTTCTAGAGCGAACGGAAGTGTTTACAGCCTTAAACAAAGGACGCATCAGGTTAGTGGTATCACAATAACGTGTGGATTAAGGCTTCCCACACATTGGGTTCTACGAGCGTGCGGTCGGCGTGCGTCCGGCGGGCATTTGGCATGCGGCCGGCGTTCACTTAGTACTACAGAGTGAACACCGAGCGCAAGCGCACTTGTGCGTTCTTTAAGCGGACGCCGGCGGGCCTGTGAGCCCTGCGCCCGCTCCGAGAACGCACACACCCAATGTGAGGCCACCCTAAGTCTGTATAGAAATCCGACCAGCTTTTGTTAACTAAATCTATTAAGACGCGGTTCAAACCTAGACTGAATTTAAGGTTTTCATTAATTTTGTCGGTTTCGTGGTGTAGTTTTAAGTTTATTACGCTTGCGATTAATGGTAAAGTTCTGGTTTCAACAGATATAAAACCATTTCGATCATACAAATTATGTCCACAAATTTTATTTATTGAGCTAATCAATACTCATCATCATCATCGGCCCTATATATAATTTGTCCCACTGCTGGGCACGGGCCTCTTCTCACTATGAGAAGGGTAAGGCCATAGTCCACCACGCTGGCCAAGTGCGGGTTGGTAGACTTCACATGTCTTTCGAGAACATTATGGAGAACTCTCAGACATGCAGGTTTCCTTCACCGTTTAGCATGCGATAGCCGATAAGTAACAATTTAATACGCACATAACTTCGAAAAGTCATAGGTGTCAATCAATATTCATCACTTTTAAAATATTACAGCCAACTTTATTATATTTCAAATATAGCAGTTACATTGAATGAAGAAAAACAATGTTGCTCTGTACCCCAGAGACGGGCTGCGGCCGCACAAAACGAAATACATTAATAGTCTTTCTTCGCAACGTTTTCATGAATATTGAAACATTTCACTTAACAGTCACTACCAGTTTTTGTATCTCAACATAACTGTTTTACAAAGGTACGTTAATGGCTTTACGACTGTAGGTAGTTTTAAAACGAGGTTGTCATAATGGTACTTCCATACTACCAATCATATTGGCAGGTAATTATAAACGGCCTTACTGATTTGAACTGTATCGCAGAATGAAATAGAATAGTTGAATTTAATGTGTATGAAGTTATACTGCATTATATTTCAGTTTGCCTAAAAGATTAAGGCTACTTCAAAAATTTTTGCCATCAATGTTAACGTACAAAACTTTCGCACAATTTCTGAAAACAGCGCAACAGCAGCAATATTCATTTTCCCTTACTAATGAATGCTTCAAGATTAAAGGTTTGCCATATGGCCTTACGAATATCCAATTCAAATGACCATAATTATAATTTTAGCCTTAATATATTTTAAGACTAAGACTAAGCACCATCTTCATATTTAATAGTAAAGGACAGAATATGGAATTATCGGCACACTAGTTACCGATAATATCACATGGTATTGCAATGTGAAGTTATAAATCTTCTTCAAGGGAATAAATATAAATACATACATAGACTCACGCTTGTTTCCCGAAGGGGTAGTCAGAGACTACGGAACGCCATTTGCAACTATCCTGATATACCTCTCTTGCCTCATTCACTCCCATCAAGTTTCTCATGCATGCTCTTCTGTTAAGGGTACTTCTGACCTGTCCTTTTTTCAGGATGTCTCCAATCTGGTCAGAGAACGTCAGCCTAGGTCTTCCCCTTTGTCCTGTCCCATTCACACTTGGCTAATATATCTTCTTTGTCAGTCTATCGTCATCCATCCTCTCCATGTGCCCCAACCATCTTAACATGCCTTTCTCAATGCTTGTCACTACATCTTCTTTTACCACACAACACTCTCTTATCACACAATTCTTTACTCTGTCGGTCAAAGATACACCACAAAATATAGCATTTATTTTACTTTGAAATCTCTTCTGCCATACTTAACTTTCACTACCATACATAAGGGTAGGCACTAACACATTATTATTAGTTATTATATAGAGTATTAGTGCCTACTCTTATGTACGGGAATAAAGTTTAAATATAAATCTCTATGGTCGTCCGATGTACATTCATATCTATTTTATACAACTCGGATCTTGTAAATTTTAACAAGAAATGATGACTGATGCCTGGTTGAAGTTAGCAGGGTTAGAAAGGAAAGTATTTCTTCGAAGAATATTCCCGCGCTAGGATTCATCTCTGTGTTGCGGGTGACATTACAAACATTCAATCAATGGACACAAATTACACCCAGACTCGAAATAACCTTATGTGAATCACACGAAGTGGTGTCTCAAATCGAACCCACTAGACCTGGCATAATGTCGAGTGGCGAGACGACCGAGCTAAACCACTACTCTGTTCAGATAGTCAATATGTGCATGTCACGCTAACAGTTAAACAAATGCCTACACCTGATGATGTTACAGTAAATATCCAGTAGTTTCTTACGAATCAATTAACAGACACAGTTTGACAACATCATCACATGTGTGACTAGTGTAATTTTAAAATTTACCTACGTACTTGCTCCTTTGAAGATTATCAATTTACAATAACTTGATCGAAAATTATTAGGTATTTCATAAAATAATATTCTTTGAGAGCATTTTTCAAAGAATATTACTTTATGAAATACCTAATAACAATTACCTATGAAGAACGACAAAAATGATGTTTCCTAAAATGTAGTCAAGTAAACTTTATGTAAATTCACCCTTACAAAATGTCCTTGTAACAAACCTTCGTTGACGGAATACGGATTGTGTAAATTTGACATGAAAGCCAAGTTGGGCGGACATTTACTGGCGCTAAGTACATAACCAATAATAAAATAGTTGCCGAAACTTACCTTCATAAGAGTAATATATTTTAAGGGCCACTTTAGTTTGTTAAGGCTAATATAAATATAGGCCTTAATAAACAAAACTGAACCAGTTATAAATAATTTTTGATTTAATAACCTATTGACGTTAAAACGATAATCAATTTTCATGTTACAATTTTAATAAAATCTAAAAAACAGAAATTTTACCATAAATTAGTAAACTTTTGACTATAAATATTTTATAGTACATACGAAAGTTTTTAAAGTTATTTCATGTATTATTGATAGTTGTAGTACTAATAGTTCTAATAGTAATATAGACATCCCTTTGGGGTGCGGCGGACAGACATGCGGTCGCTCTGTGGAAAAGCGAAATATTCAGTCAAATCCGGTTAGAATACAGTAAGCGGACCCCGGATTGCAATTGATTATATTTTGTAGTGCATTAAATTTTGAATATGATTCCAGGAATAGATTAATGGTTCAAGTAATCGCTTTATTACGCTTCACACTGCGGCGGTTACTATAAAGAGTGTGGTTGTTTTTTGATTAAAAGTTCGCAGAGCATTCTCGACACGATATTCAAGTCCTAATGCGGAAATCTCTCTGATATCAATTATAACATATCTTGTATTCTGTAGTGACCAGAAAGTCTGTGATGTATGGTATGAAACTCCCTAGAGATTGCTTTAATATAATTTTGTGCTCGCTTCGTGGTTTCCCGTTACAAATAAGACCGCCTCTTTACCCATGGGCTTTGTAATCGGTGGCAAGTGAAGGATTACTGTATGTGTATGCGCAGTGCTGATTTGTAAATTGTTTAAGATTAATTAAGGGGTATCACTTAGTTGTGCATACTCTGTGGAGATATATTGTACTGCTTCCCACATAATACTTTCTGTTTAATCATTTTATTTTTATTTTATTTATTATGGTTCACCAACAATTGTTTACATCAAAACTTACGATCTAAAATAGTCTAAAATACAAGTGACAATGTAACAATTACTTAAAGGTGAACACCGCTTGCACACACAATAAAGTGTAAGAAACTTATACTAGTGTATAGTATACACTATAATCTTACTCCTATTTTTTACACACTGGTTACATAATCGTTAATTATTTTATTATTTTTATTGTATTTCAAGATCCTTAATGCTAAGAAATATGGACTTTATTTTACTTATACTAAAAAAATGTATATCAATTAGATCGCTGAAACGATTCACCATCTTACACATTCTTGCGCAAGGAGAATTGGCACCAAGGACAGTTCTTCTTAACGGTGGACAGAGTGGTGTGACTGAGTTGCGAGGCAGTCTAGCAGGTACGCGAAATTTAAAAAGAGCTAGCAACTGAGGGCAGTCAATCTGCTGCTTGAGGATTTTAATAGCAAACATTGCGTCATTTATACTTCTGCGACCTGCTAAGGAATGAATGCCAAAATGCTTTAATCGAGAATCGTAAGATCGCTTTTTTTTTGTTATTCCATTGGAAAACGCCAAATGCCACAAGAAACGTTTCTGAATGCGTTCAAGGCGCAAGGAGTGTATCGCATAATGTGGCCGCCAGACTACGCTGCAGTATTCCAATAAGCTACGAATTAAGTTATTATAAAGTAAAACCTTGGTGCTATTATTGCGAAACTTTTTACAGTATCTTAAAACGAAACCCAACATCTTTGATGCTCTTTTGTTAATGTTATCAAAATGAGGCTCAAACGACAATTTTTTATCATATAACACCCCTAAGTCTCGAATTGTTTCCACCTCATTGATTTTAGTCTGGTTTATGTAATAATTAGACTCTATTTGATTATGCTTGCGTGTGAACTTTACATGATAACATTTGTTGCAATTTAAGAGCATAAAGTTATTTGTACACCAAAGTATAAGTCTGTTTAGATCTTCTTGTAGTAGTTTGGTATCTTCACGTGATTCAACTTTGCGTACAAATTTTAGATCGTCAGCATACATAATATACACATCCGAGAACTGGAAACAATTTGGCATATCGTTTATAAAAATATTAAACAGTCTGGGTCCCAAATGAGAGCCCTGAGGAACTCCTGATGAAACGTGTTTGATCGATGACTGATGCCCATTAACAACCACAAAGAATACCCTATCTTGCAAATATGACGCCAGCCATTCGAGTAAAGAGCCTGCAATGCCATATGCGCGCAGTTTGGAAATCAGGACAGTATGTGGAACCTTGTCAAACGCCTTGCTGAAATCCGTATATATGACATCAGCCTGATGACCCGAGTCTACGGTTTTTATCAGAAATTCGGTAAAAGGAACAAGATTTGTACTTGTGGATCTAAGACCAACAAATCCATGCTGATAGTCACTCAGGTACAATTTTAAGTGGTTTTGAATATATGGACACAAAAGAGCTTCGAAAATTTTGGCAAACGACGATAAAATTGAGATAGGTCTATAATTAGAAATATTTTCAATATTGTCCGATTTATATATTGGGACTACTTTTGCAGTTTTCCATTTATTGGGAAATACACCAGTGGATAGAGATTTATTAAATATTAGGATAAGTGGATAAACCAATTCAGTAGAGCAAGCTGAAATTTTATATATAATAAATATTTAATTTTGAAGTTGTTTGGTTTGTTATTTGGTTTACGCGGTTTGTTATAGGCAATTTATCAGATTAAATATATGTCATTTGCTTTGTAACAATACCGACTACCCACCTCTTTCTCTGACTGCTACGAAAATTAGAACATAGTTGTGCAGGTGTACTCGGGTCCTCCCGTGGGATCCCCCCCGTGGGATCTCCACCTTGTCGAGGTGGGGGGGCTCAGTAACCGTGGCTTGGAGCTAAGAAAGATCCCGGTAGTGGACGCTCCGCGTGGGCCTGGAGGGGCCTGGGCAGGACGCGTCCAAAGGTGCGGGTGCGGGGGACAGTTCTATCAGTCCCTCGCAGTCAGGCGCGGTCGCGGGAAGAGAGGTGAGTCGGTGTTGCATTGCCACGCGCCCTATCTCCCGTGACCAAATGGAGGCGCACCATTGTTGCGTCGCGGTGGGGCCGCAGAGGAAGAGGAGATGCGGTGTTGCTTTGCTGTCCTCCCTATCCTCTGCGGCCGCTGGGTGCTTTGGCGGCGGAGCCTAACATCTCTAACCGCCGCCAAAGGGGTTTTGTTCAGGGCCCGCTTGACCATCTGGCGGGCCAATACCCGCCGAGAGGTTGCGACGAATGCTTCGGCGATACACGCGACCCTCCGACACACGGGTACATGAGGAACACGGGTTGGTTTTTAGTCAGTAAGAGTCTGACAGTCCCCATCGCCCTTCCCCCAGGGCGGAGAGACTCCATGAGGATTTTCCAAACCGAAAAAAAAAAGAAGTACTCTTATTTACTCTTGATGATCAGAGAAGCCCCGCGGCCGTCCTGTTTGTCTGTATGAACGCGCTTAGCTAAAAAAATACTAAAGTTAGGTACAATTAACGCGGGCAGAGCCGTGGGTGAAGTCTAGTATATATTCCTTGAGATTTGATTCAATTTAAGTAGTTGTCAGCATTAAGATATTTAGTGATAGTGCATATCTTCAAAGTTACCGCTTTACTGACCTCTATATGATACAACAAGTTATGTTATCGTTTTTACGAGTCTGGGTGAACTTCGCGACCATTAAATGAACGTTTGTTAAGTTTTCATCATTACAGTATTTATTTCTATTGCGAGCAATTGCTTAAAATAAGAAAAAGAAATCAGTCCATAGTAATGATACTATTGATACTATGGACTATTTCTTTTTCTTGACCTTTGCTTAGTCTTCGTTGATCGCGAGTAGGTAAGAGAATTCAATGCATAAAAAACGCTTTCCCATTTAGGTGTATGGGAACTACCAGTACAAGTAGCCTTTTTCACAATTTTGTCGTACTGATAACAGTACGACAAAATTGTGAAAAAGGCTTGCAGGACATAGGTCCAAAAAGTTTATAATGTACTACTCTGTCAAGAAAGTACCGGGAAAAGATCTTTAATACACAAACTGTTTGTTATTCATCCAAATTTATTTTATCACCTTCAAAGTATGCTCCTTCAGAAACGATACACTGACGCCAACGAATTATCCAATCATCAAAACATTCTTTGAACACTGTTTCTGGAATTAAGTTCAGTTCTCACTTCAGCTCAATTCTACTTTGTCTTCTACCGATTGAAAAGGGGTGCCATGAAGTGGTTATTTGAGTTTAGGAAAAAGGAAGAAATCGGCTGGAGCCATATCGGTGTATATAGTATTTGCTCGATGGTATTTGTTGTCTGAGTCTGACATATACTAGGCCGAGTTTCTCGGCAACAAGAATCAAAAATAATCAAAATACAATATGCAGTTACCTGATGTTTCAATGCAGTCCTGGAGGCAAGGATACGCACAGAACTAGATTAGCCAAAATAGGAGTGAACAGTCGTTACTTTACCAGGCTTCAACGCGACGTCTTCAACACGTGGAGAAAAGGACAATTCAAAATTTTTAGTTTTACAAATGTCAATGTTCAATACAATATCACAAATTCATCAATAGTTCACTGGGCGTTGCCGGGCAAAGCAAAAGCGGCAGTTTTACAAGGGTTTTACAAAATTTACTTTAATTATACAAATTCACAGGAGTTGCAAAAAAGATGTGTTCTCAATCAAAGTTTTCCGGAAGTAAGATTTATCAGACCATAATATGACCAGAGTCAAAAAATTACCAAAGACAACAAATGTTACCAAACTTATATTCTCGATTTATACTAATTATTATAGGCAATATATCTATTTCAAACGGATGGCCTTGTGCAAAGGCGCATTATCGTGTTGCTAAATTCTTTTGGGACTAGCCGAGCGGCAACATGCTTCAAACCCAAATGATTAGGTAAAAAGGTACGGATCGACTCGTGAGATACAGGAAGTTTGACGGCTATTTCTCTCAAAGTTAAATGAGGATTTCCAGAGACTGTTCCCTTCACTTTTGCAATGTTAATTTCAGTTGCAGACGTTGATGGCCTACAAGAGCGAGGCAAATCTTCCATCACACCTCGACTGCTTTTGAACTCTTTGTACCACTCATTAGCATGTGTTTTTGATAAAGTCGATTCACCGTAAGCTTTTTTGTAACATTTTCATTGATTCCGAACATAAAATTCCATTGGCGATGCAACATTTAAAACTCTTTGTTTGATGTTTGTTCAGGATTTTAAAGCAAAATGGTTTTTACATATTTATTTTAGTTTTTATTGCACTATGAATTATTTTAATGTATATAATTATTAATTTCAAAGGGGACCGATAGAGGGAGCTTATCGGTTTAAATTCGAGCTATGGTTTCGTTACCGATGACACTATAAATAGTTTTGGGCATTTTTATAGTTATATTTCGTGTCGATAGATGGCAGTCATCGATTTAAATTCAAGGTATGGTTTGGTTACCGCGGCTAGTATAAATATTGGGTGTTTTAATACAATAAACGTGCTTCATCTAATACTCTGGTGTTTTATTGTTGACCTAAAGTGGTTCCAATCAGCACCGTTGGATTTCCCTAGGAAATTGGGACATGGTCCTTCGAAACCGGATTTAATTCAGGTTTGAAGTTGATCTTTGTCCGACCAGAGCTGCGAAGCTCAACCCGAGATTAAGGGCGACGGATTGTCGTTGAGGATCTCAGGCACTTGGGAACAGGGAGAGACAGTACCCAAGACAACGACATCTCGGCGAATACACAGGATTGGCTGCAGCAGGAGTGAGGAGTACCACTGGACGGACAAAGCGGGCAAATGTAAACAGTGTTGTGTTGTGTGGACCAAAAACTGTGAGTACTTTAAAGTTATTATCAGAATAGGGACTTAGAAAAATATTAGGACTTGTTGACTTGTAGAATTTTAAAATGTTAGCTAGGACTTAGAATAATTGGTGAAAAATTGCTATTACGGGGAACCTATGCCCGATTTCGCATAGATTTGCAAAATAAAAAAGACTTAGAAAAATTCATAAACATCTTGACATAGAAAATATTTGCAAGAAGATCTAAAACACATCATTATGGAACTTATCGGCATTCAAGAAGACATTCGGCTACAATTACAGAAATCAAAAATTAATTTCAAAAAGATTGCAAAGGAGAATATTTCTGAGTCATATGTCAGTAATAGAATTGACAATGTCAAAAGTAAATGGCAAGAGTTTTTTCTTAATCACTCTATGATTTTAAAATGCAAAGATGCAAAAAGGTCTGATTATTTTAAAGAGGATGTATTTAATGAAGTCGAGGAATTTTATTTGGATTTTATTTCGGAATTGACGGATTTATTAGACAAAATGAGCGGTAATAGTACAGAAAAATGTGATCATTCTAGTCACAATGAACCAAAGTTCTTCAAGACTTTCTCACCCATAAAGCTACCAAAGATTACGATACCAACGTTTTCGGGTCGTTACACAGAATGGATTACTTTTAGGGATTTGTTTGTATCATTGATCCATAACAACGAAAGCATTGATAGTGTTCAGAAACTGCACTATCTAAAGGGACATTTGACGGGAGAAGCAGAGCAGTTATTACGACACATTCCTATCACCACGGAAAACTATCACCAATGTTGGAGCTTATTAGAGAAAAGGTTCAATAATAAACAATTTCTGGCAAACAATATATTTTCAAGATTTTTCTCACAACGTAATATAACGACAGAATCTGCAACAAATCTGAAACAATTATTGGACAACACCACAGACATGTTGCATGGATTAAAGGGTTTGTGTATCGATACAACTTCATGGGATGCAATTATTATTTACATTGTATCACAAAAATTTGATACTGAAACGAGGAAACAATGGGAAGCTAAAGTCAGTGAAATAACATTTAATTGTAACCTATTACCAGATTTTGATCAATTTCAGAGATTTTTACAAAATAGGTTTCATTCCTTAGAATTCTTGGATACAAAACATACTGATAAGCAAATGGCCAAACCTCATTTCGGCAACAATTTTCATACTTCGCAAGCACAGAATTATTGTTCTTATTGTAAGGGTGATCACAAAATATGTTTTTGTAAAGATTTTGTTAAATTAGACAGCAACACAAGACGTACATTTGTAAAAAACAATCGCTTATGTTACAACTGTTTGGGGAATAATCACAGTGTTAAGTATTGTCGTAACACAACTTCTTGCCAAATTTGTAAAAGACGACATCACTCATTATTACATTCCAGTAGTGCTGAGACTAAATCACCATTGGAGACTGTAGCATCACACCAGGGATCAGATGAAGTTACCACGGGAAGCGCACACATTACAAAAGGGTTTGCACAAGTTTCGTTATTACCAACAGCAATTGTTAATGTTCAGTCAAGAAGAGGTGTGATATCCCTACGCGCGTTAATAGACCAGGGGTCACACATTTCTTTTATAACACAAGCAGCAGTTCATTTGTTGGGTTTAAACAGCACCGCAGTCATGGGTAATTTTTCGGGATTGGGCAGTGAATTGCAGGTAGTTTCTAAATCAAAGACACAAGTTTGTCTTCATTCATTGCACAATCCAGGCTGCGTTGTTCATGTTACCGCTTATGTATTAGACAAATTGACCGGGTTACTGCCTCCAAGGGAAATATTACTGGAACCTTGGTCAGTTATAGAAAGCATCAAATTAGCCGATCCAGACTTTCATTCACCCAACAAAGTTGACATGTTGTTGGGATCTGATGTTTACGGCAACATATTACGAAAGGGGTTCCATAAGTGTCCATCGGGCTCGTTGCTGGCACAGGAGACAATTTTCGGGTGGATCTTATCTGGAACAAATACAGAACAGAAGCATTTATCAAACATAGTAAGTATGCATGTTCAGATGAACAATATCGTGAAAGCATCGTTGGACATAGAAAATAAACCACAAAGTACTGAAATGTTGTCTGAAGAAGAAGAACAAAGCTGCGAAAACATTTACACTTCCACTTCTACATACGATGAAAGTGGTTGTGATGTAGTTATGTTACCTTTAAGAGAAGAGGAACCAGCAGAAAAAGTCAAGGAAGATTTCTATATGGATGGTGATGAAGATGGAAATGGGTGTAATGACGACAATAAAGAAAATCAATTATGTGATCAATTAACTAGCTCGGTAAATAAAGGTGCGTTTGAACTACAAAAATGGGACGGCAACAGCGACACAGTAATAGATAAGATTAATGACAAGGATGAAAAGATTAAACAGACGGAAGAGGGCAAAGAGCTTAAAGAAAAAATTGAAGGTACCGATAAGAAACTTAGACTTACCTGGAATCGGATTGAAGATCGTTTTGAAAATGCTGTTAAAGTGCCTCCGACACCAGTACCGGTGACTAAAAGAAAAGTTTTATCCGATAGATCTCGTTTACATGATCCACTGAGATGGCTGACACTAAGTATTTTAAGCGCAATAATATTCATCCCAAGTTTATGGTTGTATGGACAACGTTGGGCTAAAGAGCTGCTATCAAAATTACTTGGGGTTGCGTTGGGTTATGCACGGGTTACGTATCGAGAAACATTGAATGATTTGACTAACTTTCGATTTAATCGTTGGATGAAAGGTAAAGACCGGCTAGTAGAACTTCATGGACATTATGATACATATAATTTGGGCTATGGCGCTGTAGTAGCCTACTGCAGAAGATTCTTAAAGAAAGAAAGAGATAAAATAGCAAAGCATACTTACCTTCTGAAGAATCATCTGAGGAAATACATAAGGAATTAAATAATGGTATAAAGAACTCAAAATAAATATTTTAAGCAAGCAATAAATAATATTAGTAATGGTAAAGCGTAAAAAGAAAGTACTTACCTCTTTAAATCATATTTGGAATCAGGTATACTACGTGTTGGTGGGCGGATACGACACATTTAGAATGGTATCACATTTGGCTTAACTTTTGGTTTGATGCACAGGCACAAATGGTTTATATTGATACCGGAATCGGATACAAGTGACGTCGTCTTGGTTAAGGAAACTGATTTACCACCCGTCAGATGGTTAAGGGTAGATATTTGGAAAACACGCTGGCGGGGATATGTAACCAGGGCAATCACTTTAAACGCACGGTATCATAGATTTGACGATATTTAATTTGTATATTTTTTGGCATTACTGTGTATATGTATAGCACATGGAAAATGTTAAGGACTGTTGTCCTTAGTGGGCGGGTATGTTCAGGATTTTAAAGCAAAATGGTTTTTACATATTTATTTTAGTTTTTATTGCACTATGAATTATTTTAATGTATATAATTATTAATTTCAAAGGGGACCGATAGAGGGAGCTTATCGGTTTGAATTCGAGCTATGGTTTCGTTACCGATGACACTATAAATAGTTTTGGGCATTTTTATAGTTATATTTCGTGTCGATAGATGGCAGTCATCGATTTAAATTCAAGGTATGGTTTGGTTACCGCGGCTAGTATAAATATTGGGTGTTTTAATACAATAAACGTGCTTCATCTAATACTCTGGTGTTTTATTGTTGAAACTACAGTGGTTCCAATCAGCACCGTTGGATTTCCCTTGGAAATTGGGACAATGTTTTTGTTCAGTATGAAATTCGCAATACACACTAGAATTATATAACTACAAACAGCACTATATTTAATATAAATGATACAGCCATAGTAATTAATGTAAAATTATACATAATGACTCGTCAATATATATAATTACTAAATTGCCTAGATAATTTGATAAATTTATCACTTTATCTGGCTGTTATTCATAAAGCCAGGCCAAAGATGTGCAAGTAATAAATACGATACGAATTGCTTACCTTACCCCATCGATACAGAGTGGCTTGATCACCAAGCCATGCTATAATGAAATGTGTAGTCAGAGGACGATGTTTATAACCTATTAAAATGGTTGGCCTGGTTAATCTGCCAGTTAACATATCGATGTCCAATACGGAACTGATAAGAATAAAACTTTACAAGCTTTCTTTAATTTATTTTATTACTTCATCCGAGAGTACCAAGATGTTTTATAAAATAGCTAGTTAATGTGATTAACTTGGTGTCAATTATAACTTCGTCCAAATTGAGTAGATCTCATATATAGGCATAATGGTGAAATAGTATATAAAATATCTCGATTTATTACTTTGGCTGTAACATAAATAACAGATGCAGCTCAAACTCCGCCCCAAAATTGAAAACAGTTGTGCCAATCTAACAACAACAAAAAAAAAACAAAAATTGAATTTGGTACCATAAACAAATAATCCATTCCCGATACTTTTTTGACTGGTTGTATAACTATGCTTAATTTCAGCTTCCTGGTGCTCATCGTTTTTGCGTAAACCCGCAGACGGACAGATGGACGGACGGACATAAAAGGGTTCCTTGTAGGTTACTACAGAACTCTAAAAAGAAATAGGTACATAGTTAAACTCAAATGCCAGAGTGATAAAAGTCTTACATAGTTTAGGAGCACACTCTCTCGCCAATATGAACCGACAAGCTTCAGAACTATCGACGGCATGCTATGAATAACATCGTTCTTTACAGTATGTGAAACTGTTTCTATCACAATAGTCTGTCAAATCGTTCTAGCGTTGCGAGCTAGACATTTCCCTGTCATATCGAAAGCAGGCCAGAGTTTATGCGTAAGACAGTTGAAACTGGTCCGCTTTTCTACAAAGCGTTCTTAGTTTATTTATAGCATCGGTTTTCAATAAAATCGTGAAGATTATATTTTCATCATTTTTCGTTAAAATAAAATGTTATCCACATTTTACGAAGATACTCCTTAAATTTTCCAGATTATCGGCAGTTCCTTATTATTCTAAGCTTACCAGACTATGCCCGACTGATTTATACACCTAAACCTTGCAGGGGATTCATACTATCTATTGGTGAAAACCGTAAAAAATGCGTTCAGTAGTTTTTGAGTTTATCGCTTTCATACAGACAAACAGAATGAATAGGGCACTTCATTTTATATGCAAGTAGCAACAGAGACATTAAATGTCTCATGACACTCCTGGGCTTAAAATACTCGCAACAAAATATGAACGGTATACAATAAATTTCTTTCGTGGATACAGTTAGTAGGTGAAACTCAGTTCAAAATATTGACACCATACCCTTAAGAAGATTATTCAGTTATACAAATAAAGTCAGCGTTTAGTTATCAGAGAAACTACAGAAGGATAGTTCACTGATTAGATTATGAAGTTTGAGTTTGTTTAAAATATGCTTATATATACGTCTATGTATCCTAATGAACCCTTACACTAATTTGTTTGAGCTTTAGTTATAAGACGGTAGCTTTACCTTCGAACTATTACAGTATTAGTAAGTGTTATTCATAATACATTTGATCAATTAAAAACAGTTTTGTTTAGGAAAAGCGTGTCCTGTTTATTTAGAACTGTATCTTTGACGTCGTATCAGTACATGCATATCATTATTAAAGAGAAGTACTGAGCTTTGATCTTTATAAAATGATTTAATGATTTAATTGTTACTAACGCATTTGTCAGATTCGATGGAGTTAGAGTGAATAGCGGATGCCAAGATAAATGAAAACGATACGTACATAATATGACGAATGTCTCTCCAAACAATGTTGGCTAGATGTTGAATGTTAACTCAGTCGTAACTTCAGTATCTACTAAGCGATAGCGGGTCCATTACATCAGTCTTATATACGTCGCCGTCTTAACGATCCTTCGACGCGGGACATGAGTATTTTATGTGATGAGAAATTTCATTCATCTTGACCAAATTCCTTTGTATAATTCCTTTGTGTAATGTACAAGTGACCTAAAAAGCAAATGTCACGGTAAGTGTTATCATAGTTTTCAGTGAGTGTCTATAAGAATTGCGATTTATTTTCCTGTGCAATATCTTTTCATATCACCAATGCACAATTTATAGACACAAAGTCATAGAAAACAACACGACATCATTTAGTTATAAAAATATATTGTACTAGACGACGCCAGCAGCTCCGCCTGCATTTTTTTTAAATTTACCCGTTTTGGCCGATCTCGTGGGAATTTCGGGAAATCCCTTCTTAGTGCACCCCTACGGTGCCCAAGGAATATACATGCCAAATTTCAGCTTCCTGCGCCCAATAGTTTCGGCTGTAGCGTGTCTGTCAGTCAGTCAGTAACGCAAGGATTGTATATATTAAGATTTTGTATCCCATAATGTAGAGGAAGCGCTTGAGATTTATTAGGATACAAGCAAGTGGCGTTCTGTGATCTCTGCCTACCCGACGCAAAGAGATGTCAGTATAATATGTATGTATGTATTTAATTGTAATTTAAAAATATAAAAACATAGGAATACTGAATTAGCATTATATATACGTACTAAGCTTAGCCAGTGCTAAGCGTAGTAGGTATATGATGCTACTATTATGCAGTCATAATCATAGAGGAATAGCTGACATGAGAGTTTAGTACTTCTTAATTTATTTCAAGAATGAAATTGTATGGGCAATATACAATTTCATTCTTGAAATAAATTAAGATTGACATTGAGTTTATAATTAAATATAAAAAATGCGGACATAATAAGAATTCACAACCATCTACTTGGTACAAATGTTTCCAAATTACAGTTAGTTGAATTATCAACGCAAATTGGATTAATAATATTCTATTCAATAGACGGGCCGTGATTGGTTAAGTTTGTCTGTGTGGCTCTTAACGAACCATATTGTTTTTCTGTGTGCAAAATGATTACAACTTAGGCGAAGGCCCTTTGGCGGAACTACTGCGCGTCAAACTCAATTTAACTTTGGTCAATAATGTTTAGGAACGGATTATTTTCATTTTAATAACATTACGATGCTATGTATGTCTGTATCTTCCAATTTCCGGTTAGTTTTGTATTACAAGTAGCGGTTCAATATATAAAACGAAATTTTGAAGAGATATCCGTTTCTTGCTTCCGTGAAATTGTTGAGATGTTATTTAATTACTTAATGAACTCCCAGTTTATTAAATGAATGAAATATAAATTTGATCATATTTTGGAGATATTATAAAAAAATTAAAGACAATGTTTCGTAAATATTAACTCCCCAGTACTATATCGCCTTATTAGTTTCCTAGAACCTTTAGTCATCTTAGAACAACAACGCAGTCTACCGGTACTTTTCCTGTAAATTATATAAAATGCCAGACCTTAAGTAGAAATATTAACCCCCCAGTACTATATCGCCTTATTAGTTTTCTAGAACCTTTAGTCATCTTAGAACAACAACGCAGTCTGCCGGTACATTTCCTGTAAATTATATAAAATGCCAGATCCTTAGTAGAATATTTATAAATCTCTATGATTAAATATATCGAAATCATGTAAAGACCTAAATTCATTGTCTTCTGTTATTGGAAGAATTTAAAATTTGATAGGGTTCTGTCTTTAGTAAAGATCCTGTTAACTAAATTCGGTAATACTTACAGAATAATCAACTTACAGTTGTGTCTTTCACTTTTCCATCATATCTTCACTAAAAGTATCAAAAACCTAATCATCATCATCATCATCATCAGCCTTTAACAGTCCACTGCTGGACTAGGCCTCTCCTTTGAAAGGAGGAATTGGCCTACTAGGTATACCACGCTGGCCAAACGGGTTGGTATAGGGTTTGTATCAAGTTTTCCTTCTCTTAAAAATTCAAATTCAAATTCAAAATCCTTTATTCATTTTTGTCACAATGTGACGCTTATGAACGTCAAAATAATAAATTTATAAAATAATTACTTATACTCAAATTTAAAACATTATTACTGTATGCTTCTACATTTACATTTACTGCCACGTTCGCAAAGCAATAGGTAGAACCATGAGAAAGAACGGGCAATAAAACTCACGGTCACACTTTTTCATCGCCAGGTTTTGCATAATACACAATTTACATTTTGTAAGGTGCTGCAACTGTTACACCTTCTATATCACTTGTATATATTTACTGTACATAATAATACTCAAGCATAATACTTTTGGTTAGCCTCCTCAGAATAGACATGGTGAAACAGGAACATCCACTTACATTATATATACCTAATAATGCAGGCAATCCGCGAAAGTGATCAGAACCATGATGGGAATGATGCAGTTAAATATTAAAATCTAATACCAGCCCGCAAGACCGTCATCGACCAGTCATCGCAAGTAGCACCCGTTCACGAGTATGACGCATGTGCCAGCCATCATCCCTCTCGCCATATTAGAGGGACAGGGATGACACGACACACGACGCCACCACAAGAAATGACATTTTAGTGAGCATGACGACAACGGTATACGAACCAGCAGTAAGAAACAATCTATTGGTATACTGACCATGACCGCCAAATACCTCCATTTTCCAGATCGTTATTATTAACATTAGTTAGTGGAACGCGTGAAGGAATGCAAATGTAGAAAGAATTTTGTGAAGGTGACAAGTGAACAATGATATGATCAGGGATAAATAATGTTAAACTACATTCAACAAATCATAAAAATATCCAAATCCTGCAAAACTCATGTGTTCACGAGGCACCTCCACTTAACATGTAAATAAAATAATCGTGAGTTAAACAAGCCTAAGCCTATCCCCACGGTGTCTTATCATTTAAAAATTCCTTAATAGTGTAATAACCCCTTTGTAAAAGAAAGTTCCTAATTGTCCGTTTGTATTTGTGCATGGGTAAATTCATTATTTCAAGAGGCAATTTGTTGAATAATCGTATACCAATCCCCGCAAATGAGTTCTGAACTTTATGTAGACGGTAGTTAGTTCCCACCAGTTTATGCTTATTCCTTGTGTTTACTTTGTGCAAATCACTATGTTTGCGGTATAGAATTAAGTTTTTCTTAATGTACATTAAGTTAGCATATATATTTTGCGATGCAACTGTCAATATATCTACTTCTTTAAATTTATCACGTAAAGAATCTCTAGCACCTAACTTATAAATTGCACGTATGGGCCTCTTTTGAATGATAAAAATAGTCTGATTATCAGCAGCTGTACCCCATAACATTATTCCGTAAGACATTACGCTGTGAAAATAACTAAAGTAAACTAGTCTAGCAGTATCTATATCTGTGAATTCCCTAACTTTTCTAACTGAAAACGCTGCAGAACTAAGTTTTACTGCGAGACAGGATATTTGGGCGCCCCACTGAAACTTACAATCTAAAGTTACACCTAAGAATACGGTTGATTCGAATAGTTGAATTGTTTCCTTATTTAAAATTATATTAGTAGGAATACTTTTGACATTAGGCAAAGAGAATTTAACACATTTGGTTTTGCTTGAGTTGAGTACCAAATTATTTGTCAAAAACCAATCTAATACTTGTGCAAGAGTGTTATTGACGGTATCAAAGTTACTTAAATTACGATCAACTTTAAAAATTAGTGACGTATCGTTGGCAAACAAAAGAATATCACATAAATTTTGTACAAAGAACGGCAAATCATTAATATATATTAAAAAAAGAAATGGACCGAGAATAGAGCCCTGTGGAACGCCTATTCCTACTGGCAAACCTAGAGACCTACTCCCATTAACATCTACATACTGAATTCTATCACTAAGGTAGCAACAAGGCAACAAGATTGAGTGCGGTATCTCTAATACCATAAAGTTTCAATTTAAGTAAAAGTGTATTATGTTCCACACAGTCAAAGGCCTTTGATAGGTCACAAAAACACCAATGGCATCCTTCGAGTTTTCCCAAGCATTAAAAATATGCTTTAACAAAGTTACACGGGCATCAACGGTGGAGCGACCCTTAGTAAAGCCATACTGTTCATTGTGAAATAAATTATTTGTGTGAAAGTGGCTCTCTAGTTGATGCAAAATAATCTTTTCAAAAATTTTACTAATAGCAGGCAAGATAGAAATTGGCCGTAAATTACTAGGGTCGCTCTTTGATCCCTTTATGAATAATGGTTTTACTTTACTGTGTTTCATTAGATCAGGAAATACTCCTGTATCTACGCATCTGTTGAATATTGCAGCTAAATATGGAGCTAAGCTAGAAATAATTTATCGCACAAGTTTAACAGAAATGCCCCATAAGTCAACAGATTTTTTTTATTATTGAGCGTCTTGAATACCTTCGGTATGTCATTGGTGTCAATATATTTAAAATTAAAAAGCACATCACACTCATTCACATTGCCCCTAACCAACATTTCTGCTTTGCTTGGACATGAATCTAGACAGCTGGTTGTGTTCACTGGTATGTTTATGAAGAAATTGTTAAATGTCTGAGCAACATCAGTTTTCCTAGTAATAATTTCACCATTAAATTTTAATTCATAATTGTTATCTACCAATTTAGCTCGACCAGTCTCATTGTTAATAATGCTCCAAGTAGTTTTAATTTTGTTCTTGGATTCTTTGATTTTATTGCTTAAATATAAGGATTTGGCTAAAGCACATGTCCTCTTAAAAACCTTTGAATAATTTCTAACATATTGAATAAATTCAGGATTAAAATTGTATTTCTTCATACCATATAGATCATACAACTTAGCTCTACTTTTGTATATACCTACTGTTGCCCAGTCACAAAAATTTACTTTAATGCTCCTTGCAAACGTCTTCAGTTTAAAAATTTTATTGTACTCATCATTAACAATTTTAAATAAGCATTTATATAATTCATCAGGATCATCAACGGTTAAGTCAATACTGGCGATCTTGGCAGTAACATCATAGTAAAGTGTTTGAGGCGAGCAGAGGTCATTGGCCTACATGTAATTTCTTGTACTTTGGGGGTTGTATTAGTTGGAATTACAACCTTTTGCCCGTAGTGATCCGATGTCAAGTCAGTTTAAACAGCCTTACTTGAATAAAGACAATTGCAAAAAACATTATCTAAGCATTTAGACAAATGAGAGGTTATTCTGGTTGGTTCAGAGAACAAAACATTTAAATTAAATGACCTAAATAAGCTAACTAACCTAGTACAAATTGGTGATTTTTCTAACAAATTGACATTAAAATCGCCACATACAATTATAGACTTCCTACTAGAAATTATGTGTTTTAAGACATCTTCTATAATGCTTTCAAACTGAGTAAAGTCGCGATACACACACACTATGATATGTTGTTCAAGCTCAACACAAGAAATCTCAGCAGTGCGCTCGATAGAAAGTTTAGCTATATCCTTACGTTCTTTACATTTCAAACTATTACATACATATCTTAGAGAGCCACCACGAATAGCCTTCTTTCTTATGAATGCACTTATAACTAAGTAATGTTGATTGTTAAATATTAATTGGTCACCTCGCAACCAATGTTCCGTAATACATAAGATATCAATCTTATGTTTATTTAAAAATAAATCTATTTCTAATTCTTTGCCAGATAGGCCTTGTATGTTTTGATGAACTAAGTTTAAAACACATGAATGCCTATCTGTTGTCTCATCTAATAGTTTAAACTAATAGATGTGTCAATACTACTATTGGTATAACTATTATCTACCAAATTCCTTAGTACTCTAGTAGTACTCCTGTCAGTATATAAATTAAATGCTAATAATTTAGCAAGTTGTCGCCTATGTACATAAGAAAGATACATAGTATCTTTTGTTAAAAAGAAATTACTAATAAAAATATTAGTGTCAAAAAATAAAATACTGTCACTATGACATGTCCTATTGTACAATAATAAATTTAATTTGCCTATCTGTCTGTTTTGGTCATCTGTGAGAGCATATGAATAAGGCAATGCAAAAATAATAAAGACTAATGAGCTGTCACCATACAATATGATGACAGTAGTTTGTGCATTCAAGTCGGCATTCTTAATCTTATCAACTAGGGTACAAGACTGAGCTCTAGGTCAACAAAAGTTCTGTACTGGTCGCTCAGTGTAATGATCAATTAAGCTCCCTAAACCCACTCCCAGTTGGTCTGAAAAAAATATTACATTCTTACTGTCAGTCTTACAGTGCTGTTCTCTGCATAATATGCTCCCTCAGTCGGCTCTTACGACATCCATGGGATGATATGGGGTGGCGACAATCCGTTTTCTTAATCCGTCACCACACGGACATAAAAAAAAACCTAATAGAATCAAATAAAAAAAATATTTTTAAACAAAAAAAAAACCGACTTCAAGAAACACTTAGGAACTAAAAAGCAAAAAATAATTGGTTTTGGAGCAAAAAATTTTGGAGTCGGGGCCAAGCCCTTACAAAAAAAGTTACTAAAGTACAAACTACCTATTCTAACAACAACGAGTTATATAAAAAAGTGTAGAGGTTTTATAGTCAGATCAGAAATACTTGGCTTGGCACCGACTACAAAATTTTTTGCTCCAAAACTAATTATTTTTTGCTTTTTAGTTCCTTAGTGTTTTTTGAAGTCGGTTTTCTTTTTATTTAAAAATATTTTTTTTATTTGATTCTATTAGGTTTTTTTTGGTTTTTTTTATTTAAAAATATTTTTTTTATTTTTTGCTTTTTACTGGTAGTAGGTACTGAAGATAGTACTTTCTGGCAATTTCAAGTGTTTTTTTTTGTTTTCAGCTAACTAGCCTAAGCACGTTCGTTTCAGTTCCATCATCAGATCCCGGAAATCACCCAGTACCAAAGTGTTTGCCAAGACAAAACAAACGAGCATAAACTCGATGAGATTGCGTTAATGTATTACAAAGATCCCATGGCCACCTTCCTGCTCCATCATCAGACCCTGGAAAACATCCAGTACCAAAGTCCATGTAAAAACGAATCAAACGACCCTAAACTCGATGAGATTGGGTTATTGTATCACAAAGATCTCATGGTTACCTTCCAGCTCTATCATCAGACCATGGAAATCATCCAGCATCAAAGTCTATGTAGAGACGACTCAAACGAGCCCAAATTCGACGGCATTGATTTGTTATCGTCAAATCGCTTCAAGTGTGCTTATAAAATTTGAAGAGTTCCTTCGATTTTTCCAGGATACCATGATCAGATCCTGACTTGCTGATAATGGGACCAACTGGAAGGTATACTCTTTTAATCAAAACAAGGATTTTTGAAATCGGTCCAGGCGTCTTAGAGAAATCGTGGAACATACATAAAAAAAAGATTCCGACGAATTGTAAACTTCCTCCTTTTTTGAAGTCCGTTAACAAAGTTGAGCGGCTAAATGAAATAGTGTTTCTAACGCTTACTAAGTGAGACTGGGGGCAGATATTAATCCTGTCTGGTTAATCTGTTACTTGTACAAAAAATGAAGCGGTTACACCGGTTCAAGCATTATATTCAAGTGGCTTGAGCTTAATGAAATCGTAGGAACGTTTCTGTTTGGACCGATTTGTCTGACTAATTAGGATTCTATTTGTTAGATAAGAAATAAATTCGGATAAACTTTTGAATTAGGTTGGCAGTCTTAAGTAAGAAATAAAAAGGTCTCACTTATCCTAGTAAACCGGGATCTGCAGTGTCTTCTCTTGGATATTTCTCGGTTTATTTTCAGATATTGCACGTTATCTAACACCATTATATCAAATACTTCTTTTTATGAAAACTCCTGCATTAGCATTAATCGTGTATCGCGTAAGACTTTACAAAAATACAATGAACGGACACAGTGTACATCTAGACTCGAAATAACAATTTATGGAACGCACTAAGTGTTGACTCATGTGGGAATCGGAGACACAACAGGCGGCCGCTTTAAGCACTACGCTTCTTTGAATTGACACTTTATATTTTAAAGATTAGGTTTTTTGGTAATCTTTCTCCCCGCTCCCGTGTGAATTCCAGGTAATCCCTTCTTAACACCCGTAGACCCAGGAGCTAGATCTTGGCATGTATGTACCTTGGGAACCGTCCCAAGGTACATACATTTAAAATCCAGGTTCTTGCGTCTAGGTAGGCTGTGTGTTGCCTGTCAGTCACGAAAGAATGTTATGTTATGCAGATAGATAATTTACTAAGGACATTAAAATCACCACTGCAAATAATGAAATCATTACACCATAACCACCGTCTTCCATCATCCAATAAAACCAAACATAATTAAAATTTATTCTTGTAACCGTATGTTATTTATTTATTTATTTAATACAATTACTCTCACTACTTACAGTCACCCAACACGTAACGAGAGCTAAGGTAATATTATTTTAAAACACATAAAACATTGCAATTAATATACATTTTCACTCTAATAATATATAGTTATGATATAATTCCTACATTTAATAACTTAAATCTAAATCTTTTATTAAAGCGTATTAAAATTCAATAGTATCTATCTAGTATACATTAATGTCATAACAATTATACAAGTCAAACAAAATATTAAGTCAAATTCGTCATAATAATTATTATATTCAAATAAAAATTTTAAAATATACATCTAAATTGTCATATTACATTAATAATTTGTATCATATTCCCAAGCGACTTATACACATACATAAATTTACTTACAGACGAAATAAAAAATCTTTAATATGTCGCTTAAATTGCGAAAACTTATCATAAAATATGTCAACATTTGGCTGTTGAGCAATCATACTATTAAGCATTGTAATGGCTCGATTGGTGGGCGCGTACTGCGAGGTACATGTGCGGAAAGGCGGGGCCGCCAACAGACGGCGCGAGCGCAGCCTGTTGTACTGGTTTGGAACTGAAAATCCACAACGTCTGAGAGTATCGGGATCATCTATTTCTCCGTTGAGCAATAAGAAATAGTGTACCATTACTGCGAACTTACGTCTTAACTCGAGAGTATCAATGCCCACCATGCCTGACACAAAGAAAGACGGGTATAAATACGGATAATATCCATATAGCTTCCTATACAATGCCCTTGCGAATTTGCGTTGAACTCGTTCAATCATCACCCTATACCTCACCTCGTGTTAGTCCCAAACCAGGGAGTTGTATTCGAGTTTGCTGCGCTTCAAGGCAAAGTACAAGGAGATAACCGTATTTCTCCTAGTGAAGCGAGCTGATTGCCTCATGACAAAGCCAAGAGCCTTATATGCCCGTTTGCACATCGCAGTTATATGGGTGTTAAAGGTAAGCTCCCTGTCTACAATCACACCCAGATCGCGAGTTTCTGTGACACGCTCCAGCAGAACACCGCCTAAGCTGTACTGATAATCATAAGGTGAGTGAGACCGAGTAAGCGTAATAGTTTTACACTTAGTCGGATTGAATTCCAAGTGATTACGCTCACTCCACGTTACTACATTGTTTATGTCCTGCTGAAGCGCATCACAGTCACTCACACTCCTTACACCTACAAACAGCTTAAGGTCATCAGCGAACATAAGGCACCGAGCCGTACCCACTGCCTGCGGCAAGTCATTTATCATTATTAGGAAGTGTGTTGCTCCTAAGGTACTGCCCTGGCTCACCCCAGACCTCGTCAAATAGGGGACAGATCGACAACCACATACTTGAACGTATTGTGTTCTATTTTTAAAGTAACAGCAAAATAATTGTAGTAACTTATGAGTGAAGCCCATGGCAGCGCATTTTTCTAATAGGCTGTCAATGTGGACGCGGTCAAACGCTTTTTTAAAGTCAAAGTAAGCCACGTCCACCTGGCCATTATCATCCATTTCTCTAGCAGTATAGTCCACAAAGTTGACGAGGTTTGTTGTAGTCGACCTTCCTGACCTAAACCCATGTTGACATATACTTAACTGAGACCTTATTTGTGCAGTTATATGGAATTTTAGGATTGATTCAAATAACTTGCCGAAGACAGACAGCACGGCAATGGGCCTATAGTTCCTGACATCTTCTTTTGGGCCCTCTTTAGGTATAGGGGTTACCCTGGAGACCTTCCATAGGGCTGGATATGAAGCTGTATGAAGCGCTAAATTAAAGATATATAAGAGAGGTTCCTTAAACACCGATACACAATCTTTTACTAGAAAGGGAGGTATACCATCAGGACCCGTGGATGATAGTGGCTTTAGTCTCTTTACTGATCGTATAATGTCCCTTTCTGCAATTTTTTGAAGAGAAACGCTATGTGATGTGAAGTTCGAATGTTGCATATTAGAAGTCTGTTTCCTGGCAGAGTCATGAGGCAATGCAGGTTCGTCTGTTAAAAATGCAGACGTAAAAAAGTGCGCAAATGCATTGGCGGCATCCACTCCAGACACACTCTTTCCGTCATATACGTACTCTGTATTGGTTTCACTTGTTGAACGCTGTTTTTTAATAAATTGCCAAAATAGCTTAGGGTCCCTACTTATACCCGCCTCTGCCTGCGCTATGTGGTTCTCATAGGCTAAACGAATCAATATCTTGACATGTTGCCTGTATGATTTAAACAAGTCATAACAAAACACATTTTTTGTTTCCTTCAACTTTTAAAAAAAGTAGTATTTGTCTCTTATATACTTTATAATTTCAGGCGTGAACCATGTTGGGTATTGATACCTCTGGTTAAGCCTTTTTGGTTTTTTAACGGGGACATGACGATGCAAGCATGCACTCAATTTGTCATAGAAAGTAGTTAAGGCTTCGTTAAAATCCGTGATCGAGTATATTTCATCCCAATTCAATTGAGAAATATCCTCATAAAGCTGGCCGAAATCAACGCGCCTAAAATTCCAGACCTGCATAGAATCATACAATTCATCAGAAGGCGGCGAGGCCTCCGAACACGCGAACTGCGCGCGCGACGCCGGCCGCGGCACACACAGCGTCACACCGAGCGGTGGGTGATAAGAGTCCGCCGGGACAAGTGGTAAAACATCTCCGCTCACCTGTACGTACTCACTACTCAGATTGCTCAACACCAAATCTAACTTATTGCCATAAATATTCTCGACAGTATTATGTTGTTTTAATTTACAAAAAGACATTAAATGCGTAAACTCCATTCTAACACTGACTAGCTGATTTCAAATTAAAATCTCCAATAAAAAATACGTCTAACTCAGGATACTTGCGTACGATATTTTCCAACAATAGAAAGGTGTTCATATATTTAGCATCACAGTGATTAGGTGGTATATATACGACACAAAATACAACTGTTTTATGCTTTAAGTAAACTTTCGCAATTATCGCTTCAATGTCATTCGTATAGCCATCAATGTCACTAATCTGCTGCATTTTATATTGACTCCGTACCGCTAATAAAACTCCACCCCATCCAGTATTATTAGCGCGGTCTCTCCGAATAACATTGTAGCCGCTAGGAAAAATCTCAGCGTCGTTAACACTACTTGTTAAAAAAGTTGTTGTTTTGTGAGCGCAAATATGTCGGCTGATTCGTTAATTATAGATAACTTACAAGTATCTAATTTAGATCGTAGTCCTCTGACGTTTTGGTACACAATAGTATATAGTTTAGGTTTCCGTGGTTTTGGCACCTTGGTTTCGAAATCCACTACGCCATGGTTTAATGTGCACGCCTTGTGCCCAGTTTTCTGATGCTAAGTATTTGGAGCAATTGTTGGTGGGTACGGATAGTTTATAAGATGCATAGTCTCCTCGCGATTTCAATGCATCCACTGTGCAATTATCTTCAGGGCATATTGTTTTTAAATGCGCTGTCACTTGTTCAACCGTAGTTCCAACCTTATGCTTAAGCACAATAATTATCAAATCGTGTTTGTTCATTGCGGCACAACAGGGGTGATAAAGCCTTTGCTGTCCCAGTGTTTATGAAGGCCTGCAAAGTTATTTACGACGGTGACTCCACATTATTCAGTGATCGCAAAATGTCGCATCAACTAGGTCAAGGCAGGTCCTATACGTCTCTAACTTACAAGAATGTGGCATGTCATGGAACAGCTTTATAATGTTACTTAAGTAAATCTGTATACGTTGCCGCATAATTGTGTTGAGCGTATGTTTTGTATTGTTCTTCTAAACGACTTGATCAATTAAGATGTTTTTGAAAAAAAAAAGGTGGTTTATTGGATTGAAGCATGAGACATAATGCGTTCAGACATCGTTTAATATGAAAAATGACAGAAGATAAATAATACAAAGAACTAAAATAAAAATAGTTATGTACCCAATTGCAGCATATTGCGACTACAATACAAATAATTAAGAATAATCGTTATGATTGAAATCAAACTACGGTTTACAGATTCTTTCGCAAAATATTAAATACATTTGTGTGCATGTACATGGATGTTGGTCTTGGTCTGGGTGTTTCTATGTATAAAATGTATGTGTTTACAAAAAAAAGTATATATGTATGTTTATCCATTATCTGGTACCCATAGTACAAGCTCTGCTTAGTTTGGAACTAGATGGTGATGTGTGTTTGCGGTAGATTATTATTATTATTATATTGGTTTTAGTTAATTTCCATTTAAACCAAATGATCTAGAACTAGGTGCTTTTTTTTATTACTAGCCGACGTTTCAGTTTCTTTACAGGAACTGTGGTCACGGCAGACTGAGGTGATATTTGTTTTTGTCTTGAATTTAAAAGTTATCTCAAAGAACCCGAACATTTTTCAACTGTTGGTGTTACTATCTACGCAGAATGTGCTCCCTGAGTTTGATGTCTTCTGGTGACCTTGTCCTTCTTGAGTTTTATTAGCCTGATAACAGGGTCCCAAGCTGGAGGAACATTCCAACCATCTTCCCTATTGAAATTAGGGTGTTGTTTAATTTCAATAGCTTCACGTATCATTCTTGGAATAAAGCGGTGTTCTTTTGCGAGTATTTGTGGTTCATCAAAAACTAAAACCAATATATCGCGATAGAATCTGTAAACCGTAGTTTGAGTTCAATGTGTAACATTCTCGTAAATCCAAGAAGATACTATAATGTTTATGAATCTTTTTCTTTTTTTATTAAAAAAAAAACCTGTCAAATTGACTTCACGCTGCCTGATGGTAAGCTGACAGTGAAGTCCTATTGGGAAGGCCACCATCCTTAATTGCTGGTTAAGCAATGTGACATGACGACCCTCACTTTGACGGCCTTGAGAGATGCTTTTTCACGCCCCTGCAACCTATCAAGGGCATCTAGCAGGTACTGAGCGGAGCCGTTCCAGAGATGAGAGCAGTATTCCACGCAGGGTCGAACCTGAGTCTTGTATAATAGACACATCTGCTCCGGCGTGAAAAACCTCCTCACTCTGTTCAGGACTCCGAGTTTTCGAGATGCCGATTTAATGACACCCTCAATGTAGTTTCTCTGGTTGACATTGCGGCGTATGTCCATACCAAGTATATTTAGACTGTCCTGTATCGGTAGTGGAGTGTCCAGAAGAGAAGGTTGGGGAAGGAATGGAGATAACTTAGCTGAAAATACGCACACCTGTGTCTTCTTGGCGTTGAACTCGGCCATGTTTTCAGCACCCCAATTCGAGACGCTGTTCAAAACCTGGTCAAGCTCAGCGACAAGTTTTCGCCTATTTTCCTCAATGTCGGCCTGCTTAGCCGCAGGATGGCCGAGATACCGCCCATGCACGGTTCTGTCATCTGCATAGCAATGTATGCTCCCAAAAGTGAGCATATCATTGTTATGCAGAAGAAAAGTGTGGGCGATAAGACGAATCCCTGAGGTACACCAGCATTTACCTGCATAAACTTTGAATTTAGACCTTCGCAAATAACTCGAACACGTCGTTCATGCAGGAAGCTAGCAACCCAGTTGCACAATCGAGGTGGCAAGCCGTAAGCCGGAAGCTTGGAAAGAAGCGCACGATGCCAGACTCTATCGAAGGCTTTGGAGATGTCGAGGCTGATAGCCAACGACTCCCCGTGCCTGTCCATAACCTCACCCCAGAGGTGAGTGACATACGCTAGAAGGTCGCCCGTTGATCGTTTCGGTCTGAAGCCATATTGTCGATCATTGATAAGAGAGCGTTCTCTGTTTAATATACAATATAGATAAAGAAAATATGAAAATAATTCACGCTTCGATCCATAATGCTTATGACATGTATATTGACAAGTTTCGGGGGGATGGGCCTCGTTAGCCTTGGATGGCAACCCGTCTAGGAGAAGGAAAACTCTGAAATTAAACCACTCTTTTTGGGGAGATGGGCCTCGTCAGCTTTGGATGGCAACCCGTCTAGGAGAAGGAAAACTCCAAAATAAAACCAACATTCAGGGAGTATACCCGAAAACAAACCCCAATCCAAGGTGTCAACCTACCCGTGCCAAGGGATTCGTGGCCAGAGGGCAAGCTGGTCGCAAACGGAGGGTGCATGTGTTGGTGGTCACAGGGCACAACTGGGATTCCACCCTTATCCCCGTAAAGGGCTCTGCGGGGATGGACATTTTAAATCCCTAATACTCGTGAGAACGCAATGAGAACTGAAAATTATATTTCTCCAGACGGCGGCGACGCGGTTCGCAACCAATCACGTCTCGTTTCCCGCGAGGGTGAAAAGCGGCCTACGGAAAGCCGGTTTTCAACATTAAATGTTGGGGGAGGAATGGATGGTAAATTGAATGAAGTATGCCAGATGATGGATGATAGAAAGATTGATGTTCTATGTGTGAATGAGACAAAAAGGAAAGGTTGTGGCCCCACCAAGCATGACAGCTACACGGCTTATTGGTCTGGGGTAGACAGTACCACCAGAGCCTGCAAAGGAGTTGGTTTAATACTGTCTGCGCGAAAGAATGAGTGCGTTAAGGAATTTGAATGTGTAAATGCTAGACTATTGTGGATGAGAATGAAAGTAGGACTTACTCGTCTCTTTATTGTAGGGGTTTACGCCCCGGTCAATATAGTAGCGGGTATGTCACAGCAAGAACAAGACGAAAGGCAGGGATTTTGGGAGAACTTAAGAGCGATTTTGAGGAAATGTAAGGATAACGAAAGATTGATCTTGTTAGGTGATTTCAATGGATGGGTGGGAGTTAAAAGAGATGGATTTGAAAGGGTTTTAGGTGGATTTGGTGATGAGAGTGTGAATGAAAATGGAAAAAATTTAGCTTGAGGTTTGCTTAGAGTGGAGCCTTTGTGTGACAAACACCATGTTTGATCACAAAAGGATACACATGTATACGCGTGAGGCTAAGAATGTTAGAAGAAGTATGATTGATTTTGTAATTGTAGATGAACGTTTGAGAAAGAATGTGTTAGATACAAGGGTGTATCGAGAGATCGGCATCCACACAGACCACTTCTTGGTGATGAGCCGGATAAGTGGACTCTTTAAAGGATGGCGACACCGAGAACATAATGAAAATAGGGTCTTAGAAAAAATAAAAGTAGAAAATCTGCAAGAAAAAGATGTGAAAGATGAGTATAAGCGAAGATTGATAGCAAGATTTGAGAGGTTCGATGGCATAAATGATATGGAACAATTATGGCAATCTTTTAAAGAAGAGATAGTATGTGTAGCGTCTGAAGTATGTGGTGTGATCAAGAGAAGGAAAATACGAAAGGTTAAGAATACATGGTGGGACAAGGATGTACAATCAGCAGTGTCAGAGAAGAAGAAAGCTTGGTTAGATTGGTTGGCTGCCAGAGCAAATGAAAGAATGGAAAAGGCAACGAGTGATGACATAGATGAAGCAAGAAAGGAGTTTGTTAAGTCAAAAAGAATTGTGAAAGAAATTGTAAAAAGGAAATAAGAGGAAAAGAAAGATGAGTTTGATAGCAGACTATCTGAAGATTTTCGGAGAAACAAAGTTTTTATGGAAATCCGTTCGTGCAGTTCAAGGGAGAACTCAATCCTCAGAATACACGTCAATCAGAGACAAGAATGGAAAGATACTGAATGGTGAATCATGCGTGCTGAAGAGATGGAAGGAGTATTTTGAAGGTCTATTTGAAAGAACGGCGATAGAGACATCGATCGACGAAATGAATGGTAATCATAGCAATGATGAAAGCGTTATTGGTGTGGATGAGTTTGTGAAGGCGTTGGGAAGTATAAAATAAATAAATAAATAAAATAAAATAAAAAATTATTAATTCTCAAACATCACAAAAATATACATACAGTTCTTAAAAAGTAATTTAGGTAAAATCATGAGGTGCCTGTACTAGGGTAAACCTGTGCCACAGGCGTTAAAGGCACTTACAGTAAGTGATTTTGATCTGAGTTATGAAGTCATCACAATATTTATCATAAACATATTAAACGTAATGTTACTAAATAAAATATACCTACTTAGAATTATTTTAAAACTAATATGAAACCTATAATTATTTGACCACAGTCAGCAGTTCTTCGGTTTGATCATATTTCAATGTTTGTAAATACTGATAGACGCATTGTTTCGATCTTACATAACTTAGGTCATAAATAGATGTTTCTTTGTTTATTTTGTTATAAAGATAGGGACCCAGAAATGTGAAAAATCTATGAGTAAAGACAAACCTTGATTCAGAGCTTGAACTACAGACAATATCTTTCCGTCTCTTGGTGTTAGTAAGGTTGGCGTTCTACGTAAGCGCTGTGTGTTGTTTTAGTACAGTGTACAATATAAACAGTTGACGAACCGTTAGCACTTTGCATGATTCATACAGAAGGCTTGTAGAAAATCGGTAAGGTCGGCGGGTGGCCACTTTAAGAAGGGCTCTTTGCGCTCGCTCTATAGAGAGCATTAAAGATTTTCCTATACCTCCCCACGAGGTAATGCAGTATTGGATTATGGACTGACACAATGCCTTGTACATCTGTATAATGAGGTTATGGTCTAAAATAAAGCGAAGTTTTTTAAATACAAATAAAAGTTTTCGTAGCCTAGACGTTAAAGCGGCGATATGTTGTTTATAGGAAAGGGTTTCGTCCAATATAACCCCTAGATACTTAATACTAGTAGTGCTATTAATTTCCGGACAGGTGCAAATGTTGTTTGAGTTAAGATAACAGTTATGTGCATATAAGTGAAAAGAATTATTATGTGCTTGGGGGTTCCGCATACAAAATTGAACGAATTTAGTCTTATCAGTATTTAAGGTTAGTAGATTATGTTTAAGCCAATTATTTACTACGTTAAACCCTTGTTGTGCATACTTCTGAGCTTCCGTAATAGTGTTTGCTGAGAAAATAAGCGCAGTGTCGTCAGCATACGTAACAATAGTGCCATGATGTAGGTTTAGGTTACAGAGATCATTTATATACACTAGAAAGAGTGTTCCTCCGAGCACACTTCCTTGAGGAATGCCGAATTGGGGTAATAGTAATTCGGAACTGATGACGTTGTCTATTTTGACACATTGATACCTATCCCGTAAGTAGTCTTTAAACAGTTTTAACTGTGCGCCTCTTATTCCTAAGGCCTCCAATTTGTTAAGAAGCAGTGGGATTGATACAGTGTCAAATGCTTTTGCCAGGTCTAGAAAGATGCCAATCACCTGTTGACTTTGCCCAAGTTCCTCGGAAATATAATTAGTCAAGGTGTGTACTGCGTCTGCTGCGGATAATTTTGATCTGAAGCCGAATTGCTTGTGGGAGAAGAGGGAGTTATTTTCAAGATATGAAACTAATCTATTGTTTATAATTTTCTCGAGTACTTTAGATATCGAAGGTAGTAGTGAGATTGGCCTGTAGTTAGTTACCAGATCCTTTTGCCCTGATTTGTGTATGGGAATTACTACTGCCTTTTTGAGGCATTTGGGGAAGATTCCTTCGGACAGGCAAATTCGAAAAATGTGAGTTAATGAAGGTATCAGTATGTGCCTAAAGGTTTTCAGTATTGCAGTGCTAATACCGTCCCACCCTGCTGCTGAGCTATGTCTTAGTGATAGGATAATTTGTTCTACTTCACATTCATCTGGTCCTAGTAAAACAAACGACTTACCACTACTATTATATGTCGGAACGATAGAAGTTGCATTTTTTGGATTATTGTTAGATGTGCTTTGAATTTGTTCAGCCAAATTTACACCAATGTTAGCAAAAAAGCTATTGACTTTATCAGCGGAAGATAGTGGGGTACGATCTGTATATAATAAACTTGTTTCGCACTCATTTTGCTTCAACATATATGTAACAGACTTAACGTACTTCCACAATTGCTTAGTGTTATTTCCGGCTTCTGATATTTGAGATTTGTCATACTCGATTTTTGTTCTTCTTAGGATACTATTGCAGAAGTTTCTATATCGTTTATAGATTGTTTGTAGCGTTAAATTATTTGGGTTTTGCTTAGCTGTTTTATGTAGTCTATCACGGTGCCGGATGCACTTAATAAGGCCCGGTGTTATCCACGGTTTAATATTATAATTTTTATTACTCAAATTAATAAAATTGGTGTTTCTTAAAATAGCTGTTTGTATGTTGCTAATAACATAAGACATAGAAGTGGTAGCATCAGCAGAATTGTAAACTGGGCCAAAGTCAATATTGCATAAATCACGTTCTAGGTTAGTCATATTCCGCCTTATTACAAAACATGGACTAAATATAAATCGAGGTTTAGCCCTTAGCTTACTTGCTTAAAATTGATTTAACATGCACTATAAACACATTTTTCTAAAACTCTTGGTACTAAAATTCTTTGGAACAAATTTCGAATAAAAATCAGTAACTATCTGCCTCAAAAAGTCCTTTTAAAAATTCTCCATTAAGGTCTAAACCTAGCATTATTTTTAAACCATGTTTTGTAATAAGGCCCATTAAGTTTTGACCTTTGTCGCGGACGCGAATGATGCTTAGAATGCATTAATTCAAGCGTAAACAAAATCGCGCAATGGTCTGTTATTGTTGAGTTAGTAACAAGTGTTAAACACGGAAGCCTAGTTTTGAGCATGACGTGATCTAAACATGACCCACTTTGATGTGTTGGAAATGTGTGAGTAGGTAGAATCCCATGATATGCACAAAGGTTCAGATAATCTTGGGTTCCAGCATCACAATTTTCAGATTTAATATTAATATTTAAGTCGCCAATTATAATAATATTAGGAATAGAAGATAGGCTCTGTAAAATATTATCTAATGCGTTATTAAATACTTCTAAATTTCTAAAGGAAGGAGACCTGTAAATAGCTATTATTGCGATCTCCGAACCGATTTTAATAATAAGGCAATTGCATTCTTGGATAGGTTGCTCTTCGACAGTAAGGTGCAAACCTTTTTTTGTGTATACCACTATGCCATCGTTCTGGTTTAAAGATAATTTTGTGTCGTAAGCATTATAGCCTGGTAATGTCGGTATGTTCTTATTTCTGTTTGAAAGCCAGCTTTCCGTGAGGATCATTATATCACACTCGGTATTAGGCCTTTGTAAGAAAACGCCTAGACTATCTATGTTTTTATATATACTGCGGATATTTTGAGTTAGTATGGTTAGTGGGTTGTTGAAATCGGCAAGATAATGTCTGCAATTTTCAGTATCGCATACTTTAGACGTGAAAACTAAACTGTCATCTATATCTTTAATTAATTGATTAGCCATATGTTATAATAAAAGTAAATATGAATTAAAACTTATAGACTCTTACAAGCTAGCTCAAGACTAATATGGTAATAGGCGACGCTCTTAGGCGCCCTCATTATAATCTATGGAATTGATATACCTCGATTCTGCAATTTTCTTCGCTGGGCATTCGAGATCACCAGTTTTGTGGTTACTTGGTTTTTTAAAACGCAAGCATGTCGCACATTTCGGCGTCTCGTCTTTCTTGTTGCAATCCTTGGTCTCATGTCCTACTTCACCGCAATGTCCACACGTCTGATTGGTCTCGCGGCAAGTCTTCGCCGCATGTCCGTATTGTTGGCATTTGAAGCACCTGGTCACAAGGGTAAAGTCGCGAACGGGGCAGGACGTCCAGTTGATAAAGACTCTAGCCTGGTTTATGAGGATTTTCCTAATGTTGGCAGGTACTTCTATAACAAAGTTACATGTCGATGCATCTCTTTTACCTGATTTGTGGCTCAACTTAATGCTAGATAATAAGGACTCACGTGACAAATTAGGTATTTTATCGGTCAAGTTCTGTTCAAAAATGCAGTCATAGACATCTTGGTCACCAAGGGCCGTCGGGACACCAACAACTACTATCCTTGGTCTTCTTTTGTGGGGGTCTTCTACCTTTAATCCCGAACTACTCAGTTGAGTTGAACGCCGGAGTGTCAATGTCATCCTTTGACTCGGTGCTGATAATAATGCCTCCATTCCTGGTCTTCTGCAATCCCCTCACGTGCAGTTTCATTTGCTCCGGACATATTATCTTTTGGACGAGTGTTTTGGTGTCGTCGCTAGATTTCTCCTTGTCTTTAGGATAAATTGCAATCGAACTTAGATTTGAAGGTCGCAGGTGACTGGATTTATCGGTCTTAACAACATCGGCAAAGGAAATATTTTGGGCTGCAGGTTTTGAGCAAGATTCTTGTATTGTCTCCGTAATCGACTTTTTAAAGTCATCAAGGCGTACGGCAAGGTCTTCTCTCTCTTTTCTTGCGTCTAGAGATGTTTTAATCATGATGGCCCTTTCTTTTAGTGACTGGTAGTGCACAGCCATCTGGGAAACACCCTTTCCAACTTTTCGCGCCAGAGCATTGATGTTTAATTTTTGCTCTGTGTTCAGCTTACCGTCAGCAGCAATCTGGCACACTTCATTTAGGGCTACTTCGATGGTCGACATCCAAAAATTGATGTCGTTAGAGGTGAGGACCTGTAACTTATCCTCGGCGCCATGTTCTTGTGGCTGAGGAGTGCTTGGAGGACTGCGACACGTCTTTGTGCTTCGGTTGAAAGGGCTATTTTCAATGTTAGCCATATTTGATGTCGCTCACTTGTGAATCATAGTTTTTTTGCACACTTCACTTAAAGTTATATCGGTACTAGGTCACGTAATTAATAAATGTATTGTAAATATGTAAATATAAATATTGCAACTTAGACACGTCTACTTTGTCTGAACTGCGAAATAACGAATGAAATTAGGTAAGGCTGCAGGATATGATTTACAGTTGAAATGCTGAAGGCTGGGCAGGGCATCATAGTTGGTCAGCTGCAGCGCTTATTTAACTTGTGCTGGAGCACCGGCCGAGTACCTGATGACTGGGCCACAGCGGTGGATGTGCCTCTTTATAAGGGAAAAGGCTCGCTACAAGACTGCAAGAACTATAGAGGCATTAGCCTTCTCAGCATTGTTGGAAAATTGTATGCGAAGGTACTGATTGAAAGAGTTATGGAAGTAACCGACAAGAAAATATGGGATGTACAAGCAGGATTCCGAAAGGGTATGGGTAGGGTGCACGGATCAAGTCTTTTCCTTGCGGTGCGTAGCCGAAAAATTCTTGGCCAAAGGTCAAAAGGTCTATTGCGCATTCGTGGATTTGGAAAAGGCTTACGATAAAGTGGTGAGGAATGAAATGTGGTCGGTACTGTTGATGTATGGGGTGAACAGCAGCCTTATACGAGCTCTGAAATCCCTTTATGAAGATTCTAGAGCTTGTGTAAGGATAAATGGGTCGTACACGGATTGGTTTACCATCGAGACAGGTGTTAGATAGGGATGTGTAGCGTCGCCGTGGCTGTTCAACCTCTTCATGGACAGTTGTTTGCAAGATTTGAAAAATAGTGACTGTGGATTAATGATGAATGAGTTACTTGTCAAATGCCTCCTTTATGCTGATGATCAGGTTATACTTGCGTCTTCAGCGGAGGAGTTGCAGGAGATGGTAACAATCATGCATGGTGCGTTAGAGAGGAAAGGAATGAAAGTGAATGTAAGTACAACGAAAGTTATGGTTTTTGAAAAGGAGGAATGCGTTACGGCTTGTAATGTTATGATCGATGGACAGCGAGTGGATCAAGTGAATGAGTTTGTATATTTAGGTACGCTGTTTACAAGAGATGGTAAGAATGTAGAAGATATTGAAAGAAGAGTTAATGCAGGTAATAGAGTGAATGGAGCTCTGAAGGCGTTTATGAATAGCCAAAACGTGTCCAAAAAGGCACGTTTGGCTGTCTATAGAGGGGTGTTAGTACCTACTCTTATGTATGGTAGTGATAGTTGGGTATGGCAGAAGAGTTATGAAAGTAGAATAAATGCTGTAGAAATGAGAGCACTGCGAAGTATGTGTGGTGTTTCTTTGACTGACAGAGTAAAGAATTGTGTGATAAGAGAGTGTTGTGGGGTAAAAGAAGATGTAGTGACAAGCATCGAGAAAGGCATGCTAAGATGGTTTGGGCACGTGGAGAGGATGGATGACGAAAGACTGACCAAGCAGATATATAAGGCAAGTGTGGAAGGGACAGGACGAAGGGGAAGACCTAGGTGGACGTTCTCTGACCAGATTGGAGACATCCTAATAAAAGGACAGGTCAGAAGCACCCTGTTCAGAAGAGCATGCATAAGGAATCTGATGGGAGTGAATGAAGCAAGAGAGATATGTCAGGATCGTTGCAAATGGCGCTCCGTAGTCTCTGCCTACCCCTCCGGGAAACAGGTGTGAGTCTATGTATGTATGTATGTATGATAAGAGAGCGATCTTCTAGGTAGCGAACGAGTTGGGTATATATAATCCGTTCGAATACCTTGCAGAGAATAGGGGTGATGGCTATGGGTCAATAGTTAGCTGGATCAGAACGATCCCCCTTTTTGGGAATCGGTTGTACGTTCGCCTCCTTCTAAGCCTGCGGCACGACGCCATCTGAATTTAAATAAATAACTTAAAACTGCACACGTCTTACAAGTCTTGTGCATTTTATGTCAATGATTGGATAAAATGTCAATCGCAAATGTTAAAATATTCTGCCATGATTGTTGAGATAGACGTTAAATAGTTTTTGCTTTTTATTTTCTACACCCTTAAAACTATTTGAAAGTGGATATTCTTAGTTTAATTATGTTTGTGGATGAATTCGCTAGGATTTTTCAATAGGTACATGTTGTAGCCAGAATTCCATACAAAAAGGAAACGTCTCCTTTTACCTTTTTCTCCCGAACCCGTACGAATTTTGCGCTCTATAGTTTTGGCTGTACGTTGTCTGACAGCATTGATCTGTGTGGACCTGCCTAATTCGATGGCTTGGCCGCGGCTGCACACGCGCTTTCCTCGACCGAGCCATGTCCACATAGACCGAGCAGCCCCGCAAAGCCTTTGCCGCGCGAGGCTGCTCGCTCTGTGTGGATCTGCCTAATATCTGTCAGTCAGCCACCATCAAAACAATTTTACATATACAGATACACATGAGTTCTTGTGGGTATTGATTTTCTTGTAGGTTTTGTTGGATTAAAATTACGGATCGGTTGCAGCTGTAGCAGTAAGTACACTTTAATACACTTTTGGGACTCCTTCTATGTACTTATCCTGTTCACCGAATTTCAGTCTCGATTTCCTGCTTCACTGAATACACGGCCAGCTATATGGAACATATAAACGTGCAGAAGTACACTCTTCATTCATTGACTCAGATAGTGCCATGGAAAATATTTTTATTAAAGGTTTGGGTAGGGCTAATACTCAACGTGGGTATTAAACCTGAAACCTCATTATCTGATGTTTTGGTATTACCGCTAAATTAGATACAATCATAAGATTTTTATTTTAGGAAACCGAATTACTGGTAATCGTATAAAAACGTCTTTTCAAAGAATATCGAATTCAAAAAGTCCTCAAAATCTATTAAACTAAAAAGAAACATAAATATCTAAATAAAAAAATTATTACCTATTATTATTATTAAATAATATTATTCGTATGTACTATCTATCTATAGATTTGAGGTTGTGTCAAGCCAAGTATCTATAAGTAGGTACTTGGCTTGCCCCCCCCCCCCCCCCCGTGGGATCTCCACCTTGTCGTGGTGGGGGGGCTCAGTAGCCATGGATTGGACACCCGCGGTGAAGCTAAGAGAGATCCCGGGAGTGGACGCTCCGCGTGGACTTAGAGGGGCCTGCGCAGGATGCGTCCAACGGTGCGGGTGCGGGGGACAGTTCTGTCTGTCCTTCGCAGTTGGGTGCGATCGCAGGAGGAGAGGCGTGTCGGTGTTACGTTGCCGCACGCCCTATCTCCAGCGACCAAATGGGGGCACACCATTCGATGCGTCGCGGTGGGGCTGCAGCGCCGCCAAAGGGGTTTTGTTCCGGGCCCGCCTGACCATCTGGCGGGCCAATACCCGTCGGGGGGTAGCGACGAATTCTTCGGCGATACCCTACCCTCCGACACACGGGTACATGAGAAAGTCGAGGTGGTTTTTAGTGGTAACACCACATACTCCGGCTCTCATTTCCCCAAGAGTCGGAGATCCGAAGGAATTTTCCATCTCGTAAAACAAAAAAAAGGTACTTGGCTTGGCACCGTATCCTTACGAAACTATTTTATTAATAACGAAACTACGATTTTCTACATTTAATTATCATAATTTCCATACTCTGCTCATAACTTATGAAAAGAAACAAGTTTATACCGAGCCTAAATATAACTACGTCATAACATTTGAATGATGTAAGATGAAGTAGGGTATGAATGAAGTAATTAAATTATTCAGAGTGTTCTAGATTTTCTATCGTTCTAGATTTATCTGTATGAAGTTAAAAATAGCTTGGTTTGAGTGATATTCCATAAACTTTAGTAAATTAACTAAGTTACTTATCTAATCCTACTTTTCTTTTTAAAGATAAGGCTTGGAAGTATTTTAGTGGTAGGGTTTACTCGGTAATTTCTTTGTTAAACTATCAAAGTTAAATGGCAGACTTTATAAACTTTAAGTGCGGTTTATCTTGATTGTATTCCAGCTTAAAATATTGAATGTTTAATTGTTTATTAACTGTGACTTTTTGAAGTTATGAGCGTCTTGGATTGTTAATTATTTATCGCTTGCCACATTCCTCGGCAAGAACGTTAAGCCTTCGGTCCCGGCTGTCATGAAGATCTTTGACAGTTGTTATAGGGACTGAGTTCCTCTGAATAAACTGACACTAGTCTAAACCATGGAATATTGCTATCCCTTTAGGTTGCGGAGGTCAGACGTTAGTCGCTCTGTGGGAAAGCTTATATTTAGTGAAATCCGATTAGACTGGTAAGCGGACCCTGGCTTGCAATACCGCTCGAAAGATGATGATGACTGATGAAATAATCTTGGTTTTTGATTAAAAGTAAGTATACAATAAATAATCCAGACAGTAGGGCTACCAAAAACATCAACTTCTTGTCTATTTTTTTCTGTCAATCTGTACCTACTGTCAGCTTAGGATTATAATTATTACCTTAGTTTGTACTTTGATTTTCCATGGAACATTTTAACCTTACTTTTCTGTTACACCTTAATATATATATATTTCTTGTGTGCGTGTGTATGTCACTGAACTCTTCCTAAACGACTGGACCGATCTTGATGAATTTTTTTGTGTGTGTTCAAGGGGACTTGAGAATGGTTTAGATTCACGATTTAGTCCACTGGAAAATGTTTTTTTACTTAATTTTTAATTTGTAGGTAGTTGTGGATTTTGGAATGTTTCACATTGGAACCGACGGACTGCGCTGCTATCGCAGTGTCAAATCTTATATTAATAATTTCATCAAGAAGTGCACCGAAACCTTACCTGAATAATAAAATATAAAAAAATAAAGATTTCGAGTCGACAACATATCCGCTAAATTCGAGTTGTCGAGTATTTTGTTAAATTCAAATGGTTCTGATAGACAAATCGCAGTCACCATATTGGCCACTCTAGCGAAACGTCACTAATACCGGATAACATTTTGAGTACCGCATGAGCTACTACTATGTCTTAGTACTGAGTAGTCTGTACCTGAGTTTGTAGGTATGTGTAAATACTTTTTGCAGTTATATTCCTTAAACAGTTAAAAACGACACTTATAGAAGTATCCACCCAATAAAGAAGATTCGTGTCACCCCGAACATAGATGATAAACTAAAGCTATAGAACCCCGAATTACGCGAGCGAAGCCGCAGACAAAAGCTAGTACTGTATATTTCCACTCATAAACGTTTTGATAATTTAAATAAACAATTTAGAAGCACATCCCGTAGGTAAGGCGACCTCATTAATTATTATAATATTCATCCGTATCAATATTCTAGACGTAACTCTGATATGAACTCAACAAAAGATTCCTCAGAAACGAGTTTGTGTGGGCACGCACGCTCCATGATTTTAATAAAAGTAAATTAACTTGTCTGGCTTCGTAATGAAGTTTACCATACTGCCTTATTAAAATTATTATTGGGGTAATTATTTTGCTTCCTGCAAAGAAGTTACGTATACGTCCTTGTCTCCAAATTACGTTGTGACGGAGGATCTCAGGTAGGATGTCGGGGTTCGAGAGAAACACTGCTAGGCTGAACAGGTCCTTTATTATGTCTCACTACCGCTTACATACAGTATGACCGAACTAGGTAAGCACTGGCCTGAGGCTGGAGTGTAGACTCCTGCTGCTCTCCGACGCTTGCAGGGTAGCTGCTCGTAGGGTCGCCGATGAGCTGGCCAAGGTGCGCTGCGCAGGCAGCTCTGTGGTCGAGGATTAGGCTGAGCGGGGTCTCAGGCGGTGCAGCCGATGTGGGCCGAGCGGTCAGGCTCAGGCGTCCGTGGCCTGGCTGTAGGAGCTCGTAGGCAGGAACTGAGGCTTGGGTGGCAGCTGGCTAGTAGCGGCACGGCGCCAGCAGCTCGTGGCTTGTAGCCCGTAGGAAGAACGTAGCCCGTAGGAAGAACGTAGCCCGTAGGAAGAACGTAGCCCGTAGGAAGAACTGGAAACAGCATAGAGAATACACAACAACCGGTCAGGAACAGGCGGTCCCTAGATCGGCTGTTATGCTTAGGAGACACAGATACTACAGACAGAACGTATAGGCACACAGACAACTAGAATATGCTCACCCCCAGCGGGACAGTAGACAGAGAAGTAGTATTTTAATAATAGTAGTAATAGTCACTACAACCATCAGCGAGACGGTGTGTAGGGCAAGTGCTCGACTTAGATCGCGCACTCATCTTATATAGGTATAGGCCTATGACTCACAACTGCCTTTGGCTGGTGAACATGACCATATTAGGTAATAATGCGAACGGCTAAGCTGGCGTTAAGCGCCTGCGAGATATTATAACGCAATACGGATTAGGCAAGGAATTACTACGAGAGTAATTATTAGATAAAGAAACAGAGTTAATATAGTTTGGTAACAATTTAAATCTTTTCCAGAAGTCAATACCTAAAATTAACGAACTAGTAACTTCTGGAATTACGTACGCTTTTAAATAACAAGTTTTATTTTTAAAAGTGGTGGGTAGGTTGATATAGCTGGTCGGTGTCAGACGATGACCACCCGCCGATCGAAAAAATATAGTAGGGTTGTCACACTTATTCAAAGGGAGATTAGTTGTAGAAATAAGTTTTATATGAGAATTATTGCCCAATATAGTCACGGCAGAACCTGAGTCAAGTAAACCAGTAAGGGGTAGATTCTTAATGGTTACATTAACATAGGGTCGAAAATCAGTATTAGGTTTTTGATCTCGGGTCGCAGCCACAGAATGACTAGAAAAATAAACTTTTAGAGTGTTCAGCCAATTTTTCCAGTCTTCCTTGTCAAAATATTTAGGTTTAGAAGATGTACAAACGGTAGGGTTTGTCATCTTATTTGACGAACGACGATCCGAATAAATTAGTTTTTTTGAAAATGATTTATTTTTACAGGTAGGACAATTTACGAATGTGACATCCCTAAGGCCACACTTAAAACATATCGGATAACGTTCTCGCTTGCACGTCCCTAGTGAGTGATCAGTTGAACGGCAGCGCGGGCAAAATACACACCTCTTATTAGTTATTTTTGTAGGAACAACTGATTTAGATATCATGTTGACATTATAGTGTTGTAGGTTAGGCACAGGTGTATCGTTCGGTTCGACATTTATAGATGCGACAGAAGCGTAGTTTTTTAGTTTAGACGGTTTATAGTACTGTGAATTATTATAGTGACCGTGCGTGTCCTTTTTATTTATGTAAGCTAAATCAGGTGCTACTGTGTTAGACGTACGGTAACTAGGTTCGTGAAATTGTGCACTTAAACACTGGAACCTCTCATAGTTTAGACGTAGTGTTTTTAGAGTGTCTATAGTGTCTATAGCCGTAGTACATGAAGCTAGTACTGTAGAATAACACCGTCTAATATTGTGAAGCAATATATTTAATTTTTCATGTTCGGTTAATACCGTGTTCGGTGACAATCGCGCAAAAAGTTGGAACATAATTGATAAGTAGATGATTATACCCTCAGTTTGCCCTTGAGTACGATTACGAATCTCGGCTAAAAGTTTATAATCATAGTCGCACGGTGTGAAATCAGCTGTGAGTTTACTAGCTAGTTCGTCCCATGTAGAAATGGAATATTTAACACCGCAAAACGAGTGTAACGCATTACCCGTAAAAATTTCGGACGCGTAATCGAATAATCTATTGGCAGGTAGATTTCTAACCGTCCTAAATTCCGTCACGCGTTGTAGAAATTCGCGAACGCAGCCTGTTCCGTCGAATTTGAGTTTCGATAGTTCGCCAACCCTCAAATGCTCACAGTGGACAGTTACCGGAGTCGACGCTGCCTGTGCAGGGGTTGAATCCGTGCAAGTCATCGTGACTCCGACTTCCGCCGACGGAACATTCGAGTGTTCTATCTTAGATAGCTCTGCCGACAGCATCCGAAAGCATTCAGTCAGGTCAGATATTTTGTTGCCGTATTTAGGTTCGGATTTGTCTAATCTGCCCAATCTGTGGTAGACCTGGTTGTGCAAAGCCGTAGTTCGCTTCGCCAAGTTGTGGTCGTATAATTCCTTAAGGGAAGAGATTTGCGAATCTAAATCGGTAACTGACAGGCTAGCTCCCTTGAAGTCGTCTGCTATGTTTAGGCCTGACTCTAGGATTTCGTCATTCGGAATCAGCTCGAGTAGTTTAGGTAGCTGCTTCCGTAAACCTAAAACAGAGGTAGCCGGCTCCTCTCCGCGAATAGCGACCTCGTAGGCCAATTCATTTTTATTAAGTAAGAAGTACTTAATGGGGTTAGTGCTCATGATGAAATGAAGTGTATGATAGGAAAAGAACGTAAGTATATTACAACCCTCCGTGTGCAATAGTTCTGCTTTACAAAGAAACTACGACGATTCGGTGTAAAAATGTAGATAATAGATAGTGACTTGCAAAAATAAAAAACGGTTATTTCAAATTGCGAACAGTTACGTAGGGAATCGGTAGTTGAAATTTGAATTAGACAATAGTAAGATAACACATGATAGTTATACAAGAATAGAAATTAAAGATAGACAGCAAAACACAGATATACACAAGTTTAATAGTACGTACCGGTTCGCTGATGTCTGCACCTTCTCGTTTACAAAGACTAACCCCCTAAACAAGAACAACTGCAGTAATTGGAAGTGAGACAATTAGAGTTGGGCGCCACTGAGACGGAGGATCTCAGGTAGGATGTCGGGGTTCGAGAGAAACACTGCTAGGCTGAACAGGTTCTTTATTATGTCTCACTACCGCTTACATACAGTATGACCGAACTAGGTAAGCACTGGCCTGAGCTGGCTGGAGTTTAGACTCCTGCTGCTCTCCGACGCTCGCAGGGTAGCTGCTCGTAGGGTCGCCGATGAGCTGGCCAAGGTGCGCTGCGCAGGCAGCTCTGTGGTCGAGGTTCAGGCTGAGCGGGGTCTCAGGCGGTGCAGCCGATGTGGGCCGAGCGGTCAGGCTCAGGCGTCCGTGGCCTGGCTGTAGGAGCTCGTAGGCAGGAACGGAGGCTTGGGTGGCAGCTGGCTAGTAGCGGCACGGCACCAGCAGCTCGTGGCTTGTAGCCCGTAGGAAGAACGTAGCCCGTAGGAAGAACGTCAGGTGCAGTGAGCTCGTAGGGTGAACCCCAGCGGGACAGTAGATAGGAAGTAGAATGTAGAATAATCGCGAGGTGTAGCGGCAGCGTTCCGATGTCTAGGGAAAGTGACCATTCTACAACGTGCACCCATCTTATATAGGCATAAACCTATGACTCACAACTGCCTTGGGCCAGTGAATATGACCATATTTGGTAATATTGCGAACGATGTCTGACTAAGCTGGCTTTAAGCGCCTGCGAGATATTATAACGCAATACGTGTAGTATTACGTTACAATACCCCGCTCTGTACAGCAGGATTTTTCGTGTCTAGACAAGAAAAATCCGTCTAACTAAGTCCTCCGAACTTCTGTAGACAGTGCTAAGTAGATAGTGACTATGAAACTCAAACTGCAGGTAGTTACAATGAAAGAATCTAGTTAGGTTAGGAATCAGTGTAGTTAATTAGTTTTAAATCTTTAATGTGCCAACTGCCAATAGATTTACCCGACGAATCCGCTAATTCGTATACTAGTGGTGACTTTTTAGCATTAATAGTACACTTGGCAAACCTAGGAGCTAGTTTTTTGCCAAATGACTTGTCGTAGGTTCCCTTCCACACAGCATCACCCACGTTAAACCCAGCCGGTTTGCGACGTAAGTTGTATGCGTGTGTATATAAAGTACCATTGTTTTGGTGTTTACGTGCGACACAAGTATCATACGAAGACATAAACTTAATAATGTCAGCGTGCATACAAGGCCAACAATAACGCTGCGCCAAACGCTTATACGTTTAAAAAATACCTAAATGGTCCACAGCGAGTTCCGAATGGCATTCTTTAACGGCGGCAGTTCTATCCGAGGTATGTAGGACCTCTTTCCAATCGAATATTTTCCGAAGTGTACATTTCGATACCATATATCGATACAATTTATCTTTTTTGATAGTATAGTTAGGGAAAGATGTAGGTGAGATTTGACAGCCATTGTAGATAGTAGTATACCACTGATCCGAGGTTACAGTAGTGTCGTTATCATCGTTAGTATCAACAGCTGACACGGTAGCATTAACTTTATTAGGCAAGGAATTACTACGAGAGTAATTATTAGATAAGGAAACAGAGTTAATATAGTTTGGTAACAATTTAAATCTTTTCCAGAAGTCAATACCTAAAATTAACGAACTAGTGACTTCTAGAAATTACGTACGCTTTTAAGTTATAAGTTTTATTTTCAAAAGTGGTGGGTAGGTTCAAATAGCCGATCGGTGTCAAACGATGACCACCCGCCGATCGAAAAAATATAGTAGGGTTGTCACACTTATTCAAAGGGAGATTCTTTTTAGAAATAATTTCTTCATGAGAATTATTGCCCAATATAGTCACGGCAGAACCTGAGTCAAGTAAACCAGTAAGGGGTAGATTCCCAATGGTTACATTAACATAGGGTCGAAAATCAGTATTAGGTTTTTGATCACGGATCGCAGCCACAGAATAACTGGAAAAATACACTTTTAGAGTGTTCAGCCAATTTTTCCAGTCTTCTTTGTCAAAATATTTAGGTTTAGAAGATGTACAAACGGTAGGGTTTGTCATCTTATTTGACGAACTACGATCCGAGTAAATTAGTTTTTTGAAAAAGATTTATTTTCACAGTTAGGACAACTTACGAACGTGACATCCCTAAGGCCACACTTAAAACATATCGGATAACGTTCTCGCTTGCACGTCCCTAGTGAGTGATCAGTTGAACGGCATCGCGGACAAAACACACACCTCTTATTAGTTATTTTTGTAGGAACAGCTGATTTAGATATCATGTTGACATTATAGTGTTGTAGGTTAGGCACAGGTGTATCGTTCGGTTCGACATTTATAGATGCGACAGAAGCGTAGTTTTTTAGTTTAGACGGTTTATAGTACTGTGAATTATTATAGTGACCGTGCGTGTCCTTTTTATTTATGTAAGCTATATCAGGTGCTACTGTGTTAGACGTAGGGTAACTAGATTCGTGAAATTGTGCACTTAAACACTGGAACCTCTCATAGTTTAGACATAGTGTTTTTAGAGTGTCTATAGCCGTAGTAAATGAAGCTAGTACTGTAGAATAACACGGTCTAATATTGTGAAGCAATATATTTAATTTTTCATGTTCGGTTAGTACCGTGTTCGGTGACAATCGCACAAAAATTTGGAACATAATTGATAAGTAGATGATTATACCCTCAGTTTGGCCTTGAGTACGATTACGAATCTCGGCTAAAAGTTTATAATCATAGTCGTACGGTGTAAAATCAGCTGTGAGTTTTGTAGCTAGTTCGTCCCATGTAGAAATGGAATATTTAACACCGCGAAACCAGTGTAACGCATTACCCGTAAAAATTTCGGACGCGTAATCGAATAATCTACTGGCAGGTAGATTTCTAACCGTCCTAAATTCCGTCACGCGTTGTAGAAATTCGCGAACGCAGCCTGTTCCGTCGAATTTGAGTTTCGATAGTTCGCCAACCCTCAAATGCTCACAGCGGACAGTTACCGGAGTCGACGCTGCCTGTGCAGGGGTTGAATCCGTGCAAGTCATCGTGACTCCGACTTCCGCCGACGGAACATTCGAGTGTTCTATCTTAGATAGCTCTGCCGACAGCATCCGAAAGCGTTCAGTCAGGTCGGATATTTTCTTGTCGTATTTAGGTTCGGATTTGTCTAATCTGCCCAATCTGTGGTAGACCTGGTTGTGCAAAGCCGTAGTTCGCTTCGCCAAGTTGTGGTCGTATAGTTCCTTAAGGGAAGAGATTCGCGAATCTAAATCGGCAACTGACAGGCTAGCTCTCTTGAAGTCGTCTGCTATGTCTAGGCCTGACTCTAGGATTTCGTCATTCGGAATCAGCTCGAGTAGTTTAGGTAGCTGCTTCCGTAAACCTAAAACAGAGGTAGCCGGCTCCTCTCCGCGAATAGCGACCTCGTAGGCCAATTCATTTTTATTAAGTAGGAAGTACTTAATGGGGTTAGTGCTCATGATGAAATGAAGTGTATGATAGGAAAAGAAGGTAAGTATATTACAGCCCTCTGTGTGCAATCGTTCTGCTTTACAAAGAAACTACGACGATTCGGTGTAAAAATGTAGACAATATGACTTGCTTAAACAAAAAACGGTTATTTCAAATTGCGAACAGTTACGTAGGGAATCGGTAGTTATTTGAATTAGGCAATAGTAAGATAACACATAATAGTTATACAAGAATAGAAATTAAAGATAGACAGCAAAACATAGATATACACAAGTTAAATAGTACGTACCGGTTCGCTGATGTCTGCAACTCCTCGTTTACAAAGACTGACCTCCTAAACAAGAACAACTGCAGTAATTGGAAGTGAGACAAATAGAGTTGGGCGCCACTGAGACGGTGTGTAGGGCAAGTCCTCGACTTAGATCGCGCACCCATCTTATATAGGTATAGGCCTATGACTCACAACTGCCTTTGGCTGGTGAACATGACCATATTAGGTAATATTGCGAACGGCTAAGCTGGCGTTAAGCGCCTGCGAGATATTATAACGCAATACGTGTAGTATTACGTTACAACGTAAAAAAGTTTAGAAAGAGATCGGGTGTTGTCCTTTAAGGGCTATGTACACAACGTGTATCGCTATTGTAATATTACGTCATTGCGGGTCTATGAAGCCTTTTGAATTTTGTTCAGCTGTTTTAAAATTATACCAAAACCTGGTCTTACTGGTATGTCATACCGAAAGATTTTAGAGCATGACTAGAGGATATAGAATTTGCTTAAGAATGTCTCAGTTTTGAGTAGAAGATCCACATCAATGAATAAAAATTGAGAGAACTTAATTGACAATGTATAGAAAATATGACCATAACACATAAGAAGATAAGACATCGTAGCAACAATTAGGCAGACTTAGCTACTTAAATTAGATTTTTGCAACAAAGAAAGCTAAAATGAACTATTCATTAAAGTAGATGAAACCCATTATATTATTATTACGTAATAAAAGTTTACGTATTAAAACAGAATGAGGTTTTTTTTCATTTCTTCGTATTACCACTGATATATAATATATATCAGTGTATAATAAATAACGAACACTAAATAAATAAAATCTTCTGAATAACTGCATTCGATTCATATTTAATCTTCGTAAGTATGACCATGTGTCTACTTATCGTTCCCAATTAAAGCTTCTTCCCATACGTCAACGCCGTAGTCTGCGTGCTCTCACTACTCTATACTCTATTCTTACATCTCCTTCTGCCCTCAAATATATGACTCCCTACTTTCAGTATCTATGCGCTAACCATGAGCGAGACCTTCGCTCCTCCAATAATCTCCAACTCATGATTGATTGATTGAAAACTCTTTATTGTACACCAGAAAAACAAAAATATACAAGAATACAGTGATCAAATTATAAACAACTTAAAATTAGGTACAAGGGAGGTCTTATCGCAAAATGCGATTTCTTCCGGACAACCAAACCTGTGGTACCTAATCACAGAACTAATTTTCTTCACTCTTCTTTCGCAATTCAGTCCATTCTTCTTTGGAATGCGCTCCCTCCTGAGATCAGAATGGCTAAGACCAAACTTACTTTCAAGTTCAAAGTGAAGGAACTCCTGTTGGCTGAGTCTGCGACTGTATCTAATAATAAGTCACAACCATAATCTTATGTATGTGTATATTGTACATATGTAGATATATTTATATATGTATATTTTTTTCCGGTTCCGGCCACGAAAGTGTAAACACGTATCCGTTAAAATTTATTATTAAACAGTGCAAAAAGTGAAAAACCAAACGCATACTACAGTGAAATCTTCAAAACACCAAACCAGAAGAGTGATTCAGAAGAAATATTGTGAAATAACGAATTATTTGTTTATTTTGTTCAAACAAAGTTTTGATTGTTATAACCTCAAAGTCAAGCATACACCATAGACATCAAGATTACAGGTAGTGCCATTAAAATCAATCTGTCACTGCCACCTGACAGTGACAGTTGTCAACTGCAAAATTGTTGCCAACAAAGAAAAAGGATTACCATAAATTCAAGTGTTACCACTTCATAACAACAAATTACCCAGAAAAAAAAAGGATGGATAAACAGATGGAGATTTTACTCTCTAAAATAAACGAAAAGTTTAATGAGCAAACAATAACATTAACAACAGCAATAACAAAAAATGTAATGGAGGACCTAGACGACAAGTTAAAAATATTAACAGAAGAAAACACCAACCTTAAAACGAGAGTCAGTAACTTGGAACAAAAAATATACACTTTTTAGAGAAGGAAAAGCGTATGAATAATCTGATTATTTTCGGCATCGAAGAAAAAGGAAAAACAGAGCTAGAGTTGGTGGATTTTGTAAAGGAAATTTTGCAAGATTCGGGAACTCATATAGATAGTCAAGAAATAAGCAACATCCGTAGAATCGGGCAAAATTATGAAAAGAACCGACCAATAATAATATCTTTAACTACATCTTGGAAAAAGCATCTTATCCTGAAAATCAAGCGTAACCTTCCTAAAAATGTGTTTGTCAATGAGGACTACCCTAAAGAAGTCCTGGAAATACGCAAACAATTTAAGCCAGAATTAGAAGCGGAAAGAAAAAATGGAAATATAGCGTTCATCAAATACGATAAGCTAATTGTTAAAAAACCAAATAACTCCAACCGCGAAAAGAGGAAGAGAGAATCGCAAACAGGATCTCCAACCACTCCCACTACATCCCAGAAAAAGCCAAATACGATGAACGAAAAAATTGAAATGCAGCCTCCAAGTACAAATAAGGAAGTAGTTAAGCCAGGCATACTTACATTTGTAACGCGTGAAAGATCCGCCTCGATGTCAGAGATGCAAAAAAAACGAACAAAGGCCTCCTCGGACCGGAAACAACAAACAGATGTAACAACAAACACAGATACAAGAAAAACTCCAATGTTTTGTCCCCCAATCCGGCTGGTCACCGTGGGGGAAGTCGACCACCACCCTCCAACATATCAGCCAATAAAATCAAATACCCAAAAAGAGAAACAAAAACGAAGCAGTTTGTATATATGTACACTTAACACACGAACCCTGAGAACACCAGAAAGTTTATATGAGCTAGAGTTAGCTATCGAAAACCTGAAATGGGATATCTTGGGCATAAACGAGATGCGGAGAACAGGAGAAGGAATAGAAGAGCAAGACAGCTATATTATGTACTTCAAAGGCGAAACCGCCGCACACAGAGGAGTTGGATTCCTGGTAAAGTCAAAACTCAAAAGCCAGATAATTGGTTTTGAAGGAATATCGGACAGGATAGCGTTGATTCATATTGAATCATCATCTTCGCCAAATATGCGAAAAATACAGGGAGGCACATAAAAACTTGCACATGGTGTTCGTCGACCTTGAAAAGGCATATGATCGAGTGCCCCGTGAAGTCTTGTGGTGGGCCCTGAAGAAGAAAGGAGTGCCTGGGAAATACCTGACGTTGATTCAAGCCATGTACGCTGAATGCCGAACGCAGGTCCGATCCGCAGCTGGTATCACAGCCAGATTCGATGTGGCCGTAGGCTTGCACCAAGGGTCGGCCCTTAGCCCCTACCTCTTCCTGTTAATAATGGATGCTATATCATCGGACATACAGGAAGAGGCACCCTGGTGCATGTTGTTTGCCGACGACATCGTTCTGGTAGCAGAGAGTGGACAGAAGGTGCAGAGCAAGCTGGAGGAGTGGCGGCAGAGACTGGAGAATGTAGGCTTGAGAATAAGCAGAACCAAAACGGAGTATATGTTCTGTGACTTTGGCGGTCTCTCCAGTCCTATACCGGTTACACTCGGCGGTACACCTCTACCAGTATGCTCCGATTTCCGCTACCTAGGTTCACTCCTGCAAGATGACGGCGAAATTGATCGGGATGTTAGGCAAAGAATCAACGCAGGATGGATGAAATGGCGACAGGTCTCAGGCACAATATGCGACCACAAAATGCCTGTGAAATTAAAGGGCCGTATGTATAAATCGGTTATAAGGCCTGTCGCACTGTATGGAGCTGAGTGTTGGGCTACAAAGAAGATGGATGAGAAACGATTGCATGTGGCAGAGATGAGAATGTTACGATGGATGTGTGGAGTGACAAGAATGGACAGAATTAGGAATGGTTACGTTAGAGGTAGTATGAAAGTGGCGCCCATAGCTGAAAAGGTGAAAGGGAGTCGATTGCCCTGGTATGGACATGTTATGCGGAGAGATGAGATGTATGTAGGTAAAAAAGTGATGGATATGCATGTAGAAGGACGAAAAGGGAGAGGACGGCCAAGGAAGAGATGGATGGACTGTGTGAGGATGGATATGAAAGAGTAAGGGGTAAGCGATTGGATGACTGGTGACAGAGAAGTATGGAAGCGAAGGACATACTGCGCCGACCCCAAATAAATTGGGACCAGGGCAAGACAATGATGATAGCGGTGATTCATATTAACTTACCAAAGTACAGGAAAAAATGGACAGTTATCCAAGTCTACTCGGCGACAGAACAAGCAACAAAAACAGAGATCAACAATTTTTACGACAAACTACGTGAAGCTATCGAAAAGTATTCCGAAAACAATCTCGTGCTCATGGGTGACTTCAATGCCCAAGTAGGCATCCAAATACCCGGAGAAGAACACATAAAAGGGAAATATGGAAGAGGCAAAAGAAGTAAAAACGGAGAAAATCTAGTAGAGTTCCTTCTTGAGCATAACCTAACACTTCTAAACTCCATGTTCCGTAAAAGACCAAAAAATAAATGGACATGGATGTCTCCAGACGAAAAGGTTAGAAACGAAATCGACTACATAATAACTAACAAAGCTAAGGTATTTAGTGATACGGAAATAATACAGAATCTAAATTTCAACACAAACCATCGTATGGTACGCAGCTGTCTAAATAAAAGGAATCCGAAAGCTCCTAGACATCATATGAACAATATGCAAACATTAAACAGACAAAGGGACACAGACAACATGATGGAAGACCTGATGGATGCCGTTAATGCAGATATGGACCTTAATGAAAAATATAAACAAATAGAGGATAAGCTTAGAGCACAGACAGGAAAACAAACAAACAAGAGTAAAGAAAACTTTTTGAGTGAAACAACGTTTAAACTAATTGAAGATAGAAAGAACTTGTTATCAAAAAAGGATAAAAAGGAGAGCCAAAAAGAAATATCTAACCTTAGCAAACAGATTCGTGAAAATATGAGGAAAGACAGAAAAAACAAGAGAAACAAAACATTAGAGAATCACATTAATAAAACGGGAGGCACCAAAAAGCGCTTAAAGAACTGCGTAAAAAGGGGAAAGAATGGATACCAAAGTTATGAGATAAAGAAAAAGAACTGCCAGCTACTACTCGGAATTCAATCCAAAATATAGCAACAAATTATTATCGATTACTATATTCAAATCAATCAAGCTTGGACATGCACAATAGTGGATACAAACGGAACCATGTGACTGAAGATATTGAAGACATACCAGAAATATTAGTTTCGGAAGTAGAAAAAGCTATAAAAAGCCAAAAAATGGAAAAAGCACCCGGCCCTGACAGGATCACAAATGAACTCATGAGAGGAACAATCACAGAACTATGCCCACTACTAAGAAAAATCTTTAACGAGATTCTACATACCGGTAGCATCCCTAGCCAATGGGCAGAATCCCATATAATACTTCTTCACAAGAAAGGTCCTAAAGATGATGTCGGAAATTACAGACCCATATGTTTCATCTCAAATGTTTACAAAGTTTTCGCCAAAATTATTTTAGAAAGAATCTCAATTAAACTCGACGAAAATCAACCTGTGGAACAAACCGGGTTCAGGAAAGACTTCAGTACAATAGACCATATTCACACTATCAAACAGCTTCTAGAAAAATACAACGAATAAAAAAAAACTATTTACATTGCCTTTATAGACTACGCCAAGGCTTTTGACAGCCTCAGACATGAAGTAGTATGGTAAAGCCTAAAAGAGCAGGGCATTCAAAATATTTACATCAACATCATCAAAAATATTTATAGTGAGAGTAAGAGTAGGATAAGACTGGAATCTACAGGAGACGCTTTCCCAATAAAAAGAGGTGTCAGGCAAGGTGACCCTCTTTCACCAAAGCTGTTTACAGCAGTGCTAAAACAAATGTTCAGAAAGCTATATTGGGAGCATCTAGGTCTAAACATAAATGGATCAAGACTAAATCATCTTAGATTTGCGGATGACCTGGTCCTATTGAAAGAAGATCCAAGACTACTGGAGTCCATGATACAAACCCTAGCAGACAAAAGTAGAGAATTACGCCTAGAGATGAATTCCAGCAAAACTAAGATGATGACTAATTCAATTCCCGTAGACATAACGGTTAAAGGGCAGAAACTGGAATATGTAGAGGAATATGTATATCTCGGCCAGATAATATCCCCAAATGACCAGATGTCGAAAGAAATAGATAAAAGAATTGCAACGGGATGGAAAACCTACTGGGCTTTGAAAGAAATAACTAAAAACAAGGAAATAGGTTAAAAAATCAAGAAGAAGACCTTTGATACCTGTATTTTACCCTGCATTACATATGGCTGCGAAACCTGGGCTTTGACAAAATACCATAGGGATAAACTTGCCAGATGTCAGAGAAGTATGGAAAGAAGTATGTTAGGTTTAACACTAAAAGACAAAGTAAGAAGTACAGACATCATGCACAAAACGAAACTAACTGATATCCTGGCTCGCATTGATCAACTTAAATGGAGGTGGACTGGGCATATGCTCAGGTGCAAAAAGGAGAAATGGAGCAAACAGGTGACAATCTGGTACCCAAGAGATGGAAATAGGAGTAGAGGTCGTAAAAAGAGAAGATGGGAGGATGACCTGAAAATGACTTTAGGTCCGCTCTAGACAAGAGTGGCGGCAGACAGAAAGCAGTGGAAAGAGTTGGAGGAGGCCTTTGCCGTAAGGCACACCGAATTAAGAGACTTCTTGTAATTTAATGTAGCTTTTAAGTTGTAATTGTGAAAAACTGTTAAAAAGTTCGGAAATAAAGGCTTTATTATTATTATATTATATATATTTATATGTATTTATTTATAATACGTTTATGTATTTTATTTGTTAATCATGTAAGTATGTATTAAGTTTATGTATTAATCTATTTAAATAATTTTATGCAAGTCTATCATGTTCTACATAGTTAAGTTAATAATACATTCCCCTGACACTATACAATACACCTACTTCTTCCTCTCTGCACCACCTAGTCAGGTAGACTGGTAGAAAATGCCCATGGCATTATGAACTTTGTGTATATGAAGTTTTTAAATAAATAAATAAATAGGTAGTGTTCTGAATTTGATACCAATTATTTGCTGGTGTTGTAAAAACATAGTGGTAAAAAGAAATGAAAAATACTTATTTTTCCTGTTTTTTAAATCTCCCAATTTATAACTAAGTATAATTGTATTTAGTTTTAAAATCATAATAAGATCTTTGTTTTGGATAAAAGTTATTGTTTTATGTCATAAAAAGATGGGTTATAAATGAGATTCAATTTTCAGATTAGTGGTTGCATATGATTTAAATCGTCATTGATACGACAAGAAGAAGAATGAGATTCAATATCTATTTCTTAATTATTATATGCAATTAATTTAATATTCCATGGTTAAGTCTGGCGTCACTTTATTTAGAAGTACTGACTTACTGTAACGATTGTCAAAGAACTTCATGACAGCTGGGACTGATGGCTTAACGTGCTCTGTGAGACACGAGGCCAGCAATATTAAACAATTCAATACGCACATAACTACGAATAGTCGGTTATGTGCGCCGTGGATTCGAACTAGGCTATCGCTGCCTTCTTCTAGGCTTTCGCTGCCTAGTGGAATGCAGTGACAAAAAAAAACAAAATACAAAATGGTAAAGTAACTGAAATCTAACTGACTAAAGAAAGAATTAGGCCGCGGCGCGTCATCTGAAGTGGTTAGGGACACCGGAGCGATTGCCCTTACATACACGTTGGTATAGCAGAAGTTGTTAGCCGCTAAGTTACCGTTGGTAAGACAACTGCTTTATGGTTGGTTTATAACAGGCATTATACTACACCAAAATTAATCATATAATGATAAATAATAATACGTATTATGATTCATCACGATATAATTGATATTAATTTGCACTAGACATTATAATTTTTATGAATAATTAATTATTATGAATAATAGTTAAAGCACAGTTAGTAACAATAACAGTTAACTGTCACAGCAATTGAGGTTAAATATTGTATGACATCGTACGCATTTCTATGAAATGCACAAAACCCTGGGGATTACGGACGAAGCTACTCTCAAAATCCTTTCATCAGTTAGATTGGACTTCGGAACAAATTGAAAGAGTACACAGGTGGACGGTGCTAAACGACCCACGAGGGCTTTTGATGAGCAGTTTCTCATTTATGCTCTATAAATGGGTTCGTTTTATTCTCATTTTAAGTTGAAATCAGTATTATGTAAGGTTATGACAAAAATATCTATCTACTAATGAAATAAAGCAGGATACAAATTGGATGTGAAGAAACATTTTTGCAGTGACAAATAGTAGTTTGTATCATTGTGCTACAAAAATAAACAAATTGCAAAGCAATGAGAATTAAGTGAAACCAACAGGCCCATTAGATAATATATAATGTTAAGAGGCCGATCTAGTACGAATAGCAAAGTTGCATTTAAATTACAAGTTCATGTGATTTTGGTGAATTAAAAACGAGCTTTTTAAAAAATATTCTGGCCATAACAAATTTAAGTTGACACAAATACATGTCAATAAGTAAGATATCCGCTTGCTTGCCCGTGTTATATGGCATATAACAAAATTCAAACACTAAATTGCCCGTGTTATATGGCATATAACATCGCATCTCAGTCTACTTTGCCCGTGTCATACTGTATATGACATGGCTCCCGCAGTCGAAAGAGTGAAATATACTCGTCTCAGTCGCTCTAGGGCTTAGTTTGTATTATGTATCTCGTTTCTACGTTAAATTTCCCGTCATACTAATCCCAGTCGAGTTTCGACTCCATAGAGAAATTTAAAAAAAAAACGTTCGTTGTCAATGTTGTCATTGAGTGTTGAGTCGGTGCGGAATGTGCGGAATGTGTGAGTGTATTTGTGCTGTTTTTTCTGTTTAATTTAGTTTTATTCTTTAAGATCTATTGTGTTTATCAAGGTATGTAAATAACTAACACGTATATATAATAATTCCAGCATGAAATATAAGATTTGACTTTTTTCGAGACCTTAAGTAGATTTTGGCGCGCAACAGTGATTTTACTGAGAAGATGGGAACTGTTTCAGAAATGTTCATATTACTCAGAAGTGGTCAATGCTATCCATATATTTTTTTTTGTTTTAAAAGAATATGAGACTACTTATTTAGTGTTTATTTATTTGTATGTTTAAAACTGTTATTTGTGCATTATATGGCCTTATCAAATTTAACATAAATTACGCCGCGCGGCGCCAGGTAATGGTTTGGAATCAGAGGCCTCTAATTCATAAATATGTATAGACAAGTGTACTTTTTTATTTTTATCTTATTATCTTATATATAAGTAACGTAATTAAATATTAAAAACGATATGTCACCGCTTTAAGTTTTGAGGTATGAACTTATAAATACAAAGCGAGCTCTAAAACGCGCTATCTCAATTTCAAACGAGCATCACTCGACACCAGAGTCGTAATCTAAATAAACAAAGATAACATTGTATAGTTAGTTTCATAACAAACATAAATAATATAACACTTGACAACCTTTCAAAACAAATTGAGTCACACGAACCGATTGTGTGGAACCCGACCCGCGCGCCGAGGCGATTAAAACGCGCGGGCATTTGATCGTTATCGCTTTCAAGTGGCCGGGCAGAGGGGCCGGTGTGGGTTGCGGCGCGGGGCAAGCAAGCGGATATGACAAGAAATTTTCGATGCGTTTCCCGCGTGTACAAGTAGGAGAAAATTCTCGCTTATAGATAACAGCTCTATTTAGTGTCTACACTTAATAGAATTGTTTATTGGTACGTATCCTCTAAAGATACTTATAATTTTGACACAATTATGATATACTTAACTATAACCTAATTATGATGATAGTTGTATGTGGATCTAAATAAATAAATTAAATTTTTCAGGAAAGCATTATCGAAAACAATAATCCAACCAACAATGTTTGACCAAAATCGGCCTCGTATTAACTCGAAACAATATAAAGGATCCGTACGGTTATTAGACTAAATTGTAGTAATTAGGAAGATTATTACATTCGATTATTGGACATTAATTGATACTGCCGCGGTATTAAGTTAAATTATTTAATTTGTATGTCACAAATTGCTGTTCAGTTATTGAAATTGTATTAAATAAATAAAATATAAGTCGATTATCAAATATTTGAAAAATAATAGCAAATAATTCATTTAGTTTTAGGGCAAAATGTTAATAATCAAACAATCCTGGTATAGTGCAACGATGATGCCATTTTGCTTTCAATCAAAAATGGCATCATCGTTGCACTATACTAGGATTGTTTAAACTCCCCCCCGTGGGATCTCCACCTTGTCGCGGTGGAGGGGCTCAGTAACCGTGGGTTTGAGGTACACCCACGGTGAAGCTAAGCGGGATCCCGGGAGTGGACGCTCCACGTGGCCTTGCGTGAGGCCTTCGTAGGATGCGTCCAAAGGTGCGGGTGCGGGGGACAGTTCTGTCTGTCTCTCGCAGTCGGGTGCGGTCGCAGAAGGAGAGGCGTGTCGGTGTTGCGTTGCCGTCCTCCCAATCCTCTGCGGCCAAATGGGGGCGCACCATCGTTGCGTCGCGGTGGGACCGCATAGGAAGAGGAGATGCGGTGTTGCGTTGCCGTCCTCCCAATCCTCTGCGGCCGCTGGGTGGTTTGGCGGCGAAGCCCAAAGCCTTCATCCGCCGCCAAGGGGGTTTCGTTCGGGGCCCGCGACCCTGACGGACCATGACCATCTGGCGGGCCAATACCCGTCGGGGGGTAGCGAGGAATGCTTTGGTGAAACCCTACCCTCCGAGGCATGGGAACATGAGGAGCACGGGTTGGATTTAAGTCAGTAAGAGTCTGACAGTCCCCTTCGTCCTTCCCCTCAGGGCGAAGGGACTCCATGAGGATTTTCCAACCCAAAACCAAAAAAAAAGGATTGTTTAAACTAATAGTTCTAGAATAATTTAGTAATACATCCTGGCATGTAGATATTTGCTATCGTATAAACAATATTTTGCTCTAAAAACAGATTGCACTTTGATACGAACACCCTAACATAAGCCATATTATAATCCAAATACAGTTAATGAAATCAGGCGTTGGCCGAACTCCATCACTCCTCCTTCTTTCCATTAGTATACAAAATCGGTGTACTTACCTTTACATTGTATAATAGGTTAATTACATTCAAGAACGCATAAACACTCGTATATGCCAGATAAGTATCAAAACGTAAAAGTACATATATTGTTCAAACAAACCAACTACATTAATTGAAATTGTATGCTTAGTCTTTAACGTTATATTTGGGTACGTACCTACAATGTAATGCTCAATCAATTTTATAATAATAGATTTTTGTAGATGACACACAATTGAGACACAAAAAATAGCAACAAACATTGCATCTCCTCTTTTGTCCTAGTATTTATTAGCCAATTTACTCATATTATTTATCTTTATGCTCATTCAATTAGGCTCATCATTTATTATAATATATATTATAATAATAAATAAAATAAAAAATCTTTAGTGAGACCATAATCAAGTGTACAAAGATAACTTAAAACTATGTACTTACATACAGACAAATCCATAGGGACACTAACGTCTAAACTTGGCCTAGCCTGTGTCTTAGACGTTAGTTTCTTCCCGTTAAGTTTATCCCATAAAAAACAATACTTGTCAAAAAACCAAGTCTCGCTACCGTAAAAAGTTGTGAGATCCATGTAATACCAAGTCGGTTCATTAAAAATCCTTAATGTTTTAAATAAATAGATTGACTCGGCCGTCGCATGAAAACACAATATATCTCATAAGTAATAAATACATATTAAATTAGTTTGTTTAGTGCGATTGCCAAGTCAATCGATTTATTTAAAACATTAAGGATTTTTAATGAACCGACTTGGTATTACATGGATCTCACAACTTTTTACGGTAGCGAGACTTGGTTTTTTGACAAGTATTGTTTTTTATGGTATCTCATTTCTTTTTGTAGATAGTCCTACTTTTTACCTTATATTCCTTCTACTTCTTGTACACTAACAAAGAATTTTCTTAATTGAAGCCCTAACTGCAAACGTAATATTGTAATCTTATATATTTATATGGGATTACAAAGTTATTTATGCAGTTGATGTATGTCGGAAACTGGACTGAAATTGAAAAATGTTTTAGTTTTTTCTTGATTCATACACTAAACACTAATTGTATTCTAAATTTGAAGCTTCTATGTCTGCTAGAAGTGCCTTAGACTTTTGATGATCGGTCAGTGAGTGACAAAATCACGAAAAATTGACTCGTTATAATTCCTGAACTACTGGTTCAAATTTAATGAATTTTGAAATATACCATATTTATACAATGCCTGCTTGGGTACTAAAAAAACAGGCTTCTAGTTTTAGCCACAACGAAGTTATAGGGGGTCGAAAATGGCCTGAATTGCTTCGAGAAAAGGATGGTACGCCCGTGCCGCTTTTTTGCTCGACTTGGCGGGGGCACTACCGTGCCCCCAGATGATAATAACACTATTTATTTTAGTACTGGTTTGCCACACTTATGAACATATTTTTCACTTTAAAATAACACGGTATGTATTTGATAGGTATTACAAAACATCATATTACACATTACATTTTTCGTAACAAATGATCGACTGTAATAGGCAACAGCGAGTGAATAATTATTTTACAGATACCGACATTTCACAAAATAAAAATAGCGTTATACAACAACTACAAAAAGTGTGAACATAAGCAATTTTTAATTTATAATACAATATTTATATTTTTACGTAATTGTGTTATTAATGGTATATTATTATTATTATGCGTGGATTTATTTATTTATTATTATTTATTTTATACTTTATTGTACACTTATATAAAATATTTTAAGGAATTATACATTAAATACAGTACAATGGGCGGCCTTTTCGCTTAAAGCGATTTCAACCAGGCAACCTTTGGATGGAGATATTATTGGTAGGAAATAAATTGTAGTTGTAGAAGTGTACCAGTACCTATGTAAAAATATGCAAAGACTTAATATATATATATACATACACACATATAATAAACAAAATAACGGTAACGCATTCCATAGGCGAACAGCAGTGACAGAAAAAGATTTATCGAGAAATGACGTGGAATGTACCGGCATTTTTAATTTAAAATTTTCTGATGACCTTAAATAACGATTATGCGTATCATGAAGGAATTCGAATCTTCCTTTAAGATAGGAGGGATTTGAAGGGTTGAACAGTATATTGTACAGCAAAGAGAGAACATGAGCATTCCGGCGATGTCGTACGGGTAGCCACTTGAGCTGTGTTCGAAATTGTGAAACATGATCGTATTTGCGTAATCCAAATATGAATCGTATACAGAGATTTTAAAGGCGCTCAAGATTGTCTAGCTGGTTTTTGGTGAGATCTAGATAGCTGACATCTGCATAATCAATAATGGGTAGAAGAAGAGAGTTAACAAGCGCAATTTTGGTGGCAGTGGGAAGAAAGTTTCTTAATCTTCGTAGTGATCCTGCTGAAGCAAACACCTTTCGACTCACTTCCTGTATTTGCGACTGCCAAGTAAAAGCAGAGTCCATAGTTATACCCAGGTTCTTTACTTTATCCTGTATGGGGATTACAGTGCCATCGAAAGTAACCTGAGGAAGCTGGGACCAGTCGATCTTCGATATCATTCGTGAACTACCAATAACAATGACCTGGGTTTTCGAGGGATTGACTTTAAGTCCAAAGGATTAATGTTTAGTTTTGTTTATAAGTTATTTTTTTTCCACTTATATCTATGATTTAATAATTGTAAAACACACATTCACACAAAACACATGCTTATCTCTCACCACACGGTCGCTCAGAACGCTTTATTACAACACCTTGTACACACACAGATCCTCATTCTCACAACACACACTAACATTGAAAAAAATTTTGATACAGCTACTTTAATATACTATTTATAATAATTACAAAACACAATTTATTCTACTCTCTAAATGCCTAGATTACAATCTTTCACACGTAAATATTACATTAACTCTCTTTGTTTTCATTAGTAGTTACTACCACATTTTACCCAACCCCAACGTAAATATCTCGCAATTAATAAGTTTTGTTACTGAAATGTTAAATTTACCTGCAATTTGCCTTTTACCAAAGCTATACTGGAAACAATCTTATTATCCTACTACTGTATGTCCTAAAATAAATGGTATATATACTATACATTAAAATTCGATTGTGATAAATTAAGTAACGATCTAGATAGTCTTTCACTATCAGAATATTCTACGTGCAGGATAGATGAGTGTGATAAGCATATGTATAATGACAACAGCTCCCTCAAAGTCATAGTGCAAAATATCCGAAGTATCAAGAGAAACATTGATAATTTTCATATTATATTGAAACTGGCTGGAGTGGGATTTGATCATTTTCACTGAAAGCTGGCTCTCCTGTAACCAATCGATGCCCCTCATTGAAGGATATAACTACGCTTGTACACAAAATAATCGGACACAAAATGAGGGGGTCACTGTATATTATAAGGTAATACATAAATATTCAATTACTGAACCTCTCAACCTATCAGATGCTAATTGCTTACTGTAATTAAAGTTGATGTGAACACAGCTGTGCTCGCTATTTACCGCTCGCCAGCTTAAAGAAACATCCTGGAAACGTTTAATGAGTTACTAGTAAGCCTATCGCCCTTCAAAAGCCTAATTCTTACCGGCGACCTAAATATTGACCTATCCCCAATGACTAAAGACGCTAGAGCTGAAAGCTATTTAAATCTTCTTGCGTCACACGCTATATTACCTTCATTTGATGTCCCAACTCACACTCTAACATGCTTAGACCATATAATAGTGAGGACTAAATACCCATTAAAATGCCTCGTTATCCCCACCACTGTCACAGATCATTATAGTATAGTCTTTAACTTGAAAGGTACAATTGTAAATTCAAATAATATTAAACTGGCCAACCAGGTTGACTATGATGGTCTTGACGCAGCACTTAAAGCTTTCGATTTCAGCCCAATATATGAGATGACCGATGCTAATAAAGCAGCTGATTTTCTAGTTTCTTCTTTAAGTAATATTATGAAAAACTGTACAACACAGAAAAAAGTACATCGTCGTAAAATAATATTTAAACCCTGGATTACACGAGGTTTACTAAGGTGCATTAATAATAGGGATAATTTGCATGCCAAATATAGACGTTCTCAAAGCGACACTGACAAGACAATATTCGTAAGGTATCGCAATTTCTGTAACGATCTTTTAAAAAAAAAAGAAATGTGAATACGAAAGGTCAGCTTCTGCCAGTGCTCAGAACAATAACAAAAAGTTGTGGGAGATAATCAAAAGTATAACTGGCACTAAGAAAGTAAAAACCTCAGCTACTGAATTACTTTCTGAAGAAAACGCGCATGAGTCTGTAAATAAAGTCAACAGGTTTTTTATTGATGTAGGTCAGGGTATATCAAATTCCGTTTGTTCAAACCAATGCCCATTTCATTGCCAATGTCTGCAGTAACACCCGTACACTCTTTCGCTCTGCTCTCAGTAGACGAAAGTGAGATAAAGTCGCTTATCCTGGGCTTAAAAAATGACTAAATATCTGCTATGACAATATATCTGGAGGTCTTTTAAAAAATACATTGAACTTTTAGTGAAACCTCTCACTCATGTCTGCAATTCTTATCTTCTTATCTTTGGATACAGGCACTTTCCCAGAGGCATTCAAGCGATCTCTCATACACCCTATACACAAGAAGAGGCACAGGGACTGTGTCAATAATTATAGACCTATTTCTATATTGCCCACCTTTTCCAAGGTTCTTGAGAAAGCCATTAACAATCGACTACTGCAGTATCTGGAGTCCAAAAATCTCTTTTCGAATGCTCAATTTGGATTTTGTAGAAATAAATCTACTAACGATGCTATTCATGAGCTTACTAGCCATATAGTGGATAGCTTGGAAGAAAGGAAAAAGGTTATAGCTATATTTTTAGATAAAGCCAGGGCTTTTGACACAGTCTCTGTACCTCTACTTCTTCAGAAGTTGCATAAACTGGGTGTTAGGGGTCTACCGCTTCAACTTTTTCAGAGCTACTTCTCCGGTCGTTTTCAGGCTGTTAAAATAAACGAATGGATTAGTGATGGCCCAGAAATTCTTCGTGGTGTCCCACAAGGCAGTATACTTGGCCCAACCCTGTTTCTGGTCTTTATTAACGACCTGTGTGAACTTAAGCTTGTTAACGGAAAAATTGTGACTTATGCAGACGACACGGCCCTTATCTTTGCTGCATCCAATTGGGAGGAGGCATTTAGTCATGCGCAAATTGGTTTCAACACTGTCTCAAAATGGCTTGCCATCAACTCTTTGTCTCTCAATGTCGACAAAACAACCTATATGCCTATGACTTTGTCTGCCTCTTGCTTGCTTGAACTGTCCAAATATAGTATTATTGCTCACACCTGCCCCAATAATGTTAATATTTCTTGCACCTGCCATAAAATATAATCTAGTAGCTGTGTCAAATATTTGGGTATCATAATTGACAGGAACCTCACTTTTAAACAACACCTTACCCTTCTATCATCCAGGATCCGTAAACTCATTTATGCGTTTAAAAACTTAAGAAATGTCGCTGACAAAACCATGATCAAAAACACATATGTAACACTATGTCAGTCACTCATCACATATGGTATTACGGTCTGGGGTGGAGCTGCAAAGACACTAATACTCCCAGTTGAAAGAGCGCAAAGAGCTGTATTAAAGGTATCACAAAATCTCCCTTTCTGTTTTCCAACCATGGAATTATATGGCTCATGCCAAGTACTAACCGTTCGTCAGTTATATGTTCTCTGTTTAGTTTTGAAGAAACATTTTGAAACTAATTTACCGACAACTCGTAACAACCCACAGGGACGTCGGCATTTCAGAATTTTTCCCCCAGTTCGATATAAAAATAGCCTGTCACATAAAATGTTCTGTTATTTGGGCAGTCATTTATATAATAAATTGAACTCTATTTTAAACATATATTCTCTATCTAAATCTAAATGCAAAGAAGTTTTTTCAGAATGGTTACAAAAACTTAGTTACGATGAAACTGAAAATCTTTTGAAAACTGTAATATGACCAGCTAATCACTTACGCGTCCAAACACACACACACACACACACACACACACACACACACACACACACACACACTTTTCTTTCTGTTTGTCAATTGTAAGCCACTATCTTAGTGACACTTTAACTATAAAATAATGTGCGGGGAGCCTGGTAATCTGTCTGACAGGATTTTCCTAGTTCTGATACCAGTCTCTCACAAAGGTGTAATCTGTTTCTCTGGACATGAATCAATGTGTTTGTTTGCCTTTGTGAAAGTAAAAAAATAAATAATTTTGATTTGCTCCAACTGCTGATCTGTACCAGGTCACTGTTAATGGTACTCACAGAAGATGACATCTGTGCCAATGGCGACTGCGTATAAATTTAGAGATCATCTGCATATAGGTGATAGGAGGAGCGAAGATTATTTGATATAGAATTTATAAAAATTGCGAAGAGTAATGGAGACAGCATGCTACCCTGGGGCACACCGACAGTTGTATCACACCAGGAAGAAAGTCAGTCTTCAATGCGTATACGCTGTCGGCAGCCACACAGGTAACTTCGAAACCAATCAATCACCGTAGGAGATACGTTAAGAGAGCAAAGACGGCTAAGTAGAATATCAAAGTCCACTGTGTTGAAGGCGTTGCTAAAATCGAACAGAGCAAGAATTGTAAGCTGTAATGCCGGTCCTGATGTCATCCGTAATATTGACTAGGGATGTAACGGTGCTATGACCCGAACGGAAACCGGATTGATATGGATTAAGCAGATTATTTTTGGAGAGGAACAAGTTCATTTGGTTGAAGACAAGGCGTTCGAGGACTTTGGAGAGGAATGGTAAGATAGAAATTGGTCGATAATCAGAAAAGGATGTAGGATGAGAAGTTTTCGGAATTGGGGTAATTAAGGCGTCCTTCCACGTGGAAACACACTACTGGATAAGGAATAATTAAGGATGTGGGAAATTATGGATTATGTCGAGGATAGGAAGGATCATATTACGGCTGACACAGTCACTACCAACTGCGTTGGATGTGATTGAAATTATGTTCTTCTTAACATCACTTTCGGTAAAGTGATTAAAGACGAATAGTGAATAACTAGGGGTGGGGATAGATGAAAGATAATTAATAGTGCTTGCCTTAGTAGTCATATCAATGTTGGACGAGGCAGAGAAATGTTGATTGAGCAAGTCAATATTGAAGTCATTAGGAGTAGTGTTTAAATGAGTTTTGCCCACCCCCAAGGTTTTAAGAAATTTCCAGGAGGCTTACCATGACCTCTTATAGCGATTCAGTTTACGACTTAAACTGAATAGAACTGCAATATCGTACCATGACCTCATTATAGCAACTCAGTTATGGTGTTTACATTTCAAAGCGACGCAGCTGTGAGTTGGATAGCGTTTGAACCGAAATCTATAAACCATTCATTCATTTGGCGTTTGAAACCGTACCGTGACGTGCTTTGTCAGCCTAAACTGAAACGCTTATCTGTTAAATATAGCAATTCAATAAAAGTTAAAATTTGTAGTGTATAAACTGGATAGTTAGCCATAAAAGTGTATTTTTAATAGTTTTTAGACGTTAAATGAGGGCTTAAAACATTTTTAGTTAGTTATAGGTCGATTCCCTTACGTTTTAGTGTCAAATAATCAGTATTAAAGTATAATCTTAGTAACACATTCACATTGTGAAATTTGTGCGTAGAAGTGCCAAGGAGTTAAGTTTTATAAGTTATTATTTAATAATAATTATGTCTGATAATTTAGTTTTACTTGAATTCATGGAATGTGATAATGAAGCTAGCACTTCCCGTCGTAAACAAAGGCGCCAAGCTAGAAAACAGTCGGATCCATTCATTGCATTTGATGAAACAGAATTTATAAAAAGATATCGCCTCTCTAAGCAATTGGTCTTAGATTTATGTGAGGCATTGAGACCATTGTTTAAGCGGCCTGTGAAATCAACCGATTTGAGTGTTGAGGTTAAGGTAAGAAGTATTTTTATATGATGTTTATTGATGTACATAAAATACTTTATTGTGGCTCCAGTAATGATACAATCTGCGTTTCTAAGTGCATAGTACCTATGACAAATACATATGTATATACTTAGGCTTATTGATAATTTATTATTAATCATTTAATTATTTGTTTTAGATATTGACTGCACTGTCATTTTATGCTACTGGATCTTACCAGAGGCCCATTGGTGACATTGCAGCTCATTCTATGGCTCAATAGACTGTCTCGGCTGTCATAGCAGAAGTGACATCCAAAATTGATCCTCCTTTAATGAGAAAAAAGTACATTTGCTTTCCCAAAACTTTGGAGGAGCGTAATAAGATTCGAGCAAGGTAAGGTTATATAAGTGAGCTTGGTTTATTACACATGAATAATTGTTATGCTTTCTAATAATCAATATTAACATAAATACTTTCTTTATTTCAGGTTTTACCAAAAATTCGGATTTCCTGGTGTTCTGGGTTGCATTGATTGCACTCATATTGCAATTGCCAAACCAGCAGTTCATGAAGAACGTTATTTTTGTAGAAAGCACTATCACTCATTAAATGTTCAGTTGGTTAGATATTTTACCTTTTATAATACATTTATATAGTTTTGATAATATTAGCTTTTAGTGAAGTATGGGTACTCATTGATGTTAATATTAATGTTTCAGATTTGTGATGCAGATATGAATATAACTAGTGTGGATGCCAGCTATGGGGGTGCCACTCATGATTCATTTATTTGGAGTCAGCACCCTTTAAAAACATTTTTAGAAAATATTTCAGAAGCAACATGGTTACTTGGTAAGTTGTCTGAATTATGAAACATTACTGTACAATAGATATATAATAAATTATATTAACATTTAAGTAGGTAGCTATACAAATTAAATCAAATAATCATTTTTACTTCAGTCACTCACAGTTTATTACATTCAAAATGCAAAAGGATTTTCGGCACAGTAATAATTATATTACATTTGTCTATACATGCTTTTTTGTTTCAGGAGATTCTGGATATCCATTACGAAAGTACTTAATGACTCCTATTGTTAATGCAGTGCCCGGCACACCAGAGAGCCACTATACTGAGCTTCATGTCCGAACAAGGAATGTAATTGAGAGGACAATTGGGCTTCTTAAGGCACGTTTTCGTTGCCTTTTGGTGCACAGAGTTTTACATTACAAGCCAGAAATGGCTGCTTCTATTGTAAATGCTTGTGTTATTCTACATAACATTTGTAATAAAGCAAATATGCCTGTGCTTCAACTGAGCAATGAAGATGTGCAGCAGGAAGCTCAAAGACAAGCTTTTATGTCTGTTGCTGACTCCGGAAGTGTCAGCACAAACAATGAGGCTCTCCAACAAGGTGTGGCCACTAGAAATGGAATTATTCGGCGTCTCCAGCAATCCCATCATTAGATAGTTTAATAAGAAACAAAACATAGTTTATGAGAACATAATTTTAATAATGCTACTTAATTAGGTAAATATAATTAGTATATTATATTATATAGTAACTCTAGTATAGTAACTATAAAATAAATTGTAAATTTAGTTGTATAATAATTAGAAAACATGATTCATATTTATTTCTATTCTTGCTCCTAAGATGTATAACTAAATCAACTAAATGTGTGGCTATAAGATAATGTATAAGATAAGAAATAGATCCAACAAGAGGTGTGGCCACTAGAAATGGAATTATTTGGCGTCTCCAGCAATCCCATCATTAGATCTAAAGACAAAACATAGTTTAATGAGAACATAGGTAATTATAATAAAGCTATTTAATGAGGTAAATATAAATTAGTATATATTATATAGTAACTATAAAATAAATTGTAAATTTATAATAAAATTAAGAACTTGTATAATAATTAGAAAACATGATTCATATTTATTTCTATTCTTGCTCCTAAGATGTACAACTAAATCAACTAAATGTATGGCTATAAGATAAGAAATAGATCCAACAAGGTGTGGCCACTAGAAATGGAATTATTCGGCGTCTCCAGGAATCCCATCATTAGATCTAAGGACAAAACATAGTTTAATGAGAACATAGGTAATTATATTAAAGCTATTTAATGAGGTAAATATAAATTAGTATATATTATATTATAGTAACTATAAAATAAATTGTAAATTTATAATAAAATTGAGAACTTTGTATAATAATTAGAAAACATGATTCATATTTATTTCTATTCTTGCTCCTAAGATGTATAACTAAATCAACTAAATGTATGGCTATAAGATAATGTATAAGATAAAAAATAGAAATTTACCTTGATTTTATAATTTCTTTAATTTCCCTTATTTCATCTATAAACACCTGAAACAGTTTTAATTTTTCTTCTTGAATTTTAGTTTGTTTTTGGGATTCTGCTATAAGAGCATGTCTGGCTTTTTCCATTGAAATGGGCGGCTCCCGTCTTAATCGTCGCCGGCGCTCTGTAGGTGGCGGCTGAGGTTGTGGGGATGGGGGTGGCAGTAGCCGACGTCGTGGTGAGCGACGCGGAGTTATTGTAGGTGTCCTACTACCAGGGAGAATTACAGATGGTGGAGTTCTCTGTGTATATGGGCGGCGTGGGGAACGATGAGGAGAAGGTTGAGGATTTGGAGAAGCAACTGGGGTTGATTGGGGTCTTGAGGGTAATGTAGGTACACTCCATGATGGCCCTTCCTGTACATCATAATAACCAGGTGCCACTGCGGTCAGTATGCTCTCAGAGCCACCTGAATTTATAGGGACACTTTGATTTTGGACCTCAGGAGGTATGGCGAAGTTTATCTCAATCTGCAAGAACATTATGAAACATTAAATCCTAAATTTAAAAAAATAAACATTACAAAAACAAATCAAACATGGCTACTACACATACTTCTTCATCATCAAATGGTTCCACTCTCACACCAGGCAACCCAGATCCGAAATCGGCACCAAGTATCTGGAGGAATTTGAGTTCAATATCACTCATGGGCTTAACTGTAGCCCGACCTCCACCAGTTTGATGTAAAGAAGCATTTGATGCTGCAGCCAGCTTTTTTAGTTTGCACTTGTTATCATTCCAATACTGAAACAAAAAATATAATACTTATTTGTCTATGATAATAAACAATAAAGGTAGTAGGTATATTTGTTCAAATATGAAATTTACTGTACATACTTTGCACCATCCTTTCCAATCTTTTACTGCACCATCACCATGGGAATTTAAACTTAAGGCAATTTCTTCCCACATCCTGCGTGAAAATTCCCTAGCTTGGGACGATTTATTGAATCCCAGAGCTATATCCCTTCGCTTGTCTAAAAACTCCCACAAGTGCTCTAGCTGGCCGTATGTTACTCTTCGACGCAAGGGTTCACTGTATAAAAAACGCAACCACTTAAAATACCAATGCCGATTTTGTTTAGCTACGAAATATTTGTATGAATTGTCTAGTTATTATTATACTATGGAATAATCACATATAGTAGTCCTTTAAATACTTACCTCATTGTTATATGGGTTCAAACTTGGTTTTGACTTAATTAAACACTGACTGTATATGAAAACAATATTTCTAAGAGTCAAATTAGCCGCGTTTCTATAACACTTGAATAACCTTGGAACGTTAACTAAACATACGTTCGAAACTTACTTACTTAACTCGAGTCAATGTTAATAACGTCTTTCAAGTTAGTTTCGTGAGTAAAATAACGCATATTATTAAATATTCTTGCTTGTAGTTATTTTAAGATAAAATATATTTCCTTTGTTAAATAAGAACCTTTATAAAAATGTTAATTTAAAAGATTTAACAAAATACAATAACCGTAACTTTCCGAAAGAAGCTGAAAATTAGTTTTAGAACGCAATCGAGGGAAAGAGACCACGCTATACACGAATTGTATAGCTTCATCTCTTTCTATCAATGTCATTATAATGCGATTCAGCTATATCATTCATTCATTCTAACAATCCAAACACGATTCAGTTAAAACAACGTCATAGTACGATTTAAAGCAATTCAATTTAAGAACCTAAACTGAATTGCTCCAGAACTGAATCGTTTGTTAAAAGTTCATGGTAGGCCTGCAGATCTTCTCCGGATCTCCGTTATTCACAGAACTATGGATATGTTGGCGTTGTGCATCCCTACGCACCCTATTGCAGTGATTCCTAATCGCGACATATTTTTGTAAGTTCGAAGCATCAGGCCTAATTTTATATTTGAACTTAGCTGCAGCTTTCTTGTGTAACAATTGTTTGATGTTTTTAGTGAGCCAAAGTGAGGGACGATGCTTAATTTTCACAGGTCGAATTGGTGCATGCTTGTCGTAAAGTTCTGTGATTCGATTCTTCAGGATGCTGACCTTTTCGTCGACAGATTCGGAGTTCATAAGTGGAGTCCAGTCGATATTTCCGGCATCTGTACGAAGAGTATCTATGTTCATGCCACCAAAATTGCGCTGCAATAGAACTTTAGGCTTAATCTTAGGAGGACGGATTTTGTAGGAAATGAAAAGCAAGTCGTGGTAAGAAAACATGTCTGCTGGGTATTGCCCGTGCATAGCGACATGTTCTCTTGAAGAAACCATGATAGGATCAAGAAGAGAAGGTGAAGCATTTGGAAAGTGATGAGTTGCGCTTAAAGGTAATATTTTTTTTTTTTTTTAAAGACAACTCCCGCACTAGGAATAAATCCTGTGTCGCGGGGGACTTTACAAACATACAACCAACGGACACAATGAACACCCAGACTCGAAACAACAATTTATGAATCACACAAAGTGTTGTCTCGTGTGGGGATCGAACCCACAACACTCGGCGCAGTGTCAAGCGGCGAGGCGACCGCTTAAACGACTACGCCAACCGTGCAGTCAAACTTGAAATTGACAGATTACAGCCTGAAATACTAGAAAGAAGAGAAGAAGAGCGGAAATAATTTTTAAGTAAGCAAGTATTAAAATCTCCCATTATGATTACACAATCATAATGGGTGATTTTAATTTTAGTCACACGACTGTAAGAGGGTACAAGATTAACCAATATGGTTTCGAAACTAGAAAAATAATTTATTCGTAATGAAGGACAATAGTAGACACCGGAAAGGACTTTGGTGTGGTTTAGTACAACTTCCAGAAATAAATGTTCACCGGCATTAGGCGGCGGTGGCTGTGCAGATATATACACAACAGTATAGGAGATATTTGAACGTAGATATAATTATGGCAACACCTCCACCACCCCCAACCGCGTGATCATTTCTGATAAGTTGGAAACCAGGTAGAGAGTATAATGTTGAAGGCAGACAGGGCATAAGCCATGACTCAGAAACAAGGATGGCATGAATGCTCTTACAGTCTAGATTGGCCAGCATATCAGGGAAATGTGCCGGAATGTTTTGGGCATTGATATGAACGGCATTGAAGTTTTTGGGTACATCAGAAAACTGTGAGTTGAGACAGTCAGCAAAAGACGGCACACTGGTAAAGCTATCTATGCTACTTAGTGAGTGGAATCTGTCCTTATCACTTAAGCCATTGATATCAATGGTGGCAATAATTATGATATACCTACTTAAACAAAAAGAAAATATATATATATAATTATATATTATAATTAAATATAATAAGTATTCTAAAATAAAAGTTATTTATCTTTATAAATGTTTAGTATAGAAATATATATATATAATATTATGAAGAAGAAAAAATATGTATTTATCTAACCAATAATACCCCACCCGCCAGTAGTGCCAGCAGTAGAAAGACATAAAAATAGCTGAATTAAACACGAAAAAAATAAAACCAAAAAATTTGCATCGGTCTGGGTAATTAAAAAAGCTAAAAAGGTAAAAGAAGTAATTGCAACAATATTATAAACTTAAAAGATTAGAAACAAAAAAGAAAAGTAAACAAAGATATAGCTCAAAACCCTCGTATTCAAAGAGTAACAATTTTGACAAGTGTGAGAAATGATAGATTTGACAGATGAAAGCAAGGAAAAGAAAAATTAATGGTATATTTCTTTGAGAAAAATATTATCCACCGACAAGTAATAATTGATAATAACAAAGTAATTATTTATAAATTAAACATATACCTGACGGCGCATTACCAGCGCCTCTTTATTATTTCACGTCGGAACGGAAATTGCAGATGTCATGAAACGTCATCACGTCATTAGTACAGTCTCTAAACGAATCGAAGTGCTCCCGGCCGGTCGTGACGAAACGAATTGCGGTCCAGTGGCGGGGGGCACTGACGGTGTTCATGTGGACTTGTCTGGCGGACTGCGGGACATTCAGTCGGGTCGCCTGGTTGACGGTACACCATGAATCCGTCTTCGGTTCGTTAAAAGACTTGCAAGTGAAAAGTGTTAGAATATAATTGTTAAGATAATGCCTTTCGTGTTTTAAAGTAGATAGTGTATTTTAGTTTGTGTGTATTCAATGCACAATAACCCAGCTGCGCCCACTTAGTAGGAACTCTGAACACTCTGAAGTGATTATATCGGCCAATAATCTAGTTACCCGCCTACATCATTTGTGGGATAAAATTGTGCAATAAAACGTACACACAAGACGCGAGTAAGGGCGATTGTGCTGCTGCGGTGCTGGCGAATCAGTTGATTTCTCAACTGCTACCGTGGTGAGCGTATTTTATCTAATTTCTCTATTGGCCCTGAATATTTTATTTGGTGGCGGTAGTTGTAAAACGTTATTGGTTGGCAGAATACTGCTATACGTTTAGTAGCCTTGGGATTGTGGTGGTGAGGTCGCCGTCACATCACTAGCCGCTACAGCGTTATGGATTCGATTCCCTCGCGAGACATGAAATTGTGGTTAAAACAGGTATCGTGTTTCCCATGTCATGATCTCTTGGATAAGCTTCTTTTTTAATAGCTTTAAGAAGATGGAAATAAAATGAACAAATTTGTGGGTAGTAATGACTGATTAAATAGCGACCCCATTGCTGTATTTTATGCTATCGTATGGGTGCCCGACTACTGCTGTGACCTAGCTATAGCGCAGATATCGAAAAGACGTTTTGGGTTCGATACTTGGGTTAAAAAGAAAACTATTGTTTTTATTTCTTTTTTTCGTAATAAAACTTGAGGGTGGCTTGCGATCACGAACCTTGTGAACGCAAATAGTCTCTCTGATCGGCGTGCAGCCGTTTGTGATCATAGTATGTAACGGTAACAAGACTGAGCGTACAGGCCGACTTGCATTATTCCATGCAAGTGCGTTTTGAATGAAGCGTGCTGGTTATTGTTGTAGTGCAGTTGTAATTTTGGTTTTAGAACCAAAACCCAGCTTCGGCTGGTGTTCTGCTAAATCTAGAACAATAACTCCGGTCCAGACTGTCCTTCGCAAGGCAGCGGCGCTAAATGGTAGATTCGCGTTCGACTAATCGAATCGTACATACTAAGTTCATAGTATTAGACTGTGCTGAGCTATTGCAAAGCTATTTTATGTGGAACTGATTGTAGCGTTTGTTTCTTAAATGGACGTGTGACCTGTAGTGCTGTTTAGAACTTTAGACGTGTAATTGGTTGGTTGGTGTGGAACCTAACCACCGTAGTCGAAATTAGTTTTGGTAGATGTTACTAGCCCGATTATTTTACCGACTCGAGACGTTTTGAATACCTAACGGTGTTATTTAAATGTGATTAAGGCTTAAGCAGGGCGAGGCAGTTTTACTCCTTGTAATTCTGTTTTGTACAGACAATCTGTTGCATTTAAACCTGCTTCTCTTTGTGCGTGATTTGTAACACTTTAATGGATGGTACTAAAAAAAAAAATTTGGTGCTACCATACTGTGGTTAATGGATGGCACTGCTGGTATTTAATTCGATCTTAAGATTGCACGTGTAAAAAAATTACCTACTGTGTTTTTAAAAATTAGTGTGATACGCTGGGAATCTTTACCAATTGCCCCCGATTCTCTCTCCAATTCCAAGTTACGTTTAGGACGTTTCGGAGTGATACAGTAAGGAAGATACCTTCAGTACAAGGTTTTTAGTAGAAGCTGTTAAACTCGATTATCAGATGTAGAAGAAAATAATTGTTATCATTGTAGTGTAATGATAATCATTTTGAATGATTTTAGTTTTCATTGTAGGTAGGACCACGTTAGTGGCCATTAGTAATGATTTTTTGCTTAACCTTATTCCCAATTGAGTTGCGAACCTTGTAAGTCGTTGTTGTGATGTTCTTGTTCTTCATACCCTCGTTTCCGTCGCTGCAGATTTGCAGAAACTGAATGAGCTGTCTGTGCGGCGACAAGCTTTTATGTTAGGAGGCATAGTTTCCATTGGTGCGTAAGCAAGACAAGCCCTTGTTGCGCTGTCATAGTACCTATCACTAATGATTGGGTTAGGATAAGAATCGACCATTAAGTTTAAACTAGCAACTACGGGCTTTGTTTGAACGCCGCGTTCTGGTGTACTTTCTGTAATAGCGAGTACCTACGTATTGATGAATTCATCATGAGTTTAGTTGACACCACGATAGTTGTACGCCTTAGTTATGAGCAGGTCAGAAGTTTGTTATAAACCATACCTTAGGGAAAGCGGGTATGTCTAGGGGTACAAAGGTTGTTATTAAAGCTTCATTTTATTTTGCTTAGTAGCATACTCGCTAGATTTGAAGTAAAAGTAGAGCCCATCTTACAAACAATGCCATGGGAGCGAATCAGGCAAAGCTATTTCAAAAGACATTGATGTTATGACCATTCTGCTGTTGAGAATTAGAAAATTATTGTTATCAAACATGTTAAAGTCGCTGTCAAATATGCATACCTAAAGTACACTTATGATCTTAGGAATGTTTCCGAGTTTCAAGTACCAATGATGCTGACATAGTAAAGAAATGACATAGAGTGAAGTGGTATTGTCTTCATGTCTTCAAGCAATATTGGAAACTGCACCGGAATATCGTAGCGGTAGCCCCTAGAAAGCGGCATCTGGGTGATAGTCTCATCTAGCCTTGTAGCGAGGACCATAGCGTGGCCCGGCATTACCTACTAGAAGGGAGTGCATAAAGATGTGGGGTTTGGACGTAATCATGGATACAGTGCCACTTAAATGGCTTTAATTTTCATTTATGTTCATTGATTCTATATTAATCGCTAAAATTGTGTCAGTGGTGCTCGACCTGGCTTCTGTTGTATAACAGAAGCGCGTTGCAAGAATCGGAAAGAACTCGTTACAGTCGATTGACAATCTTAGTAGTCGTTGCGTTCGCGTAGATAAAAGTAAATCAATTTGTTCAACTGTAACTTACTAGTATCAGTAGTATCAGTCCATGCGCGGTTTACATTTAAGCAGCTTCAGCTTATGTTGGTGGCACTTGGTTTCAAATTCAGGTTTGGATGTTCTGGTAGAAAAGATGAACAATAAATAATTGAAAGTTGCGTTATTATCATCTTTATTCTTGAGCAGAGAGCCAAGCACCCAGTGAAGTTGTAAAAGATTTTGATAATCACTTAAGATTTCGATGTACGGATATTGAATTAGTCTGAAAGGAACAGGGTCTCCAATCAGTGGGTATACCATGCGAAGAATCCTTGTAAAATTCAGTTGGAAGATAAGTTCGCGTGTGCGACGCGCGGCCCGTGAGTGGCGCGCATCCTGTGCGCGGCTTTGAGGTGCCTCGTAATCGGTATAGTTACAACCTATATCGCTTTCTAGCAATTAAATTTAAGGTAGTTTATTAAGGGAGTTTGGTTAAAGGTTGAGTGAAATGGTTTTATGATAGAAATGACTGGACCATAAATTGATTAACGATCAATCGATCAAAAAAAAAAGAGATGACATCACTGTTCTTTGAAATGTCAGGGTCCTGATGGGTTAGTCGAAATTAGTACCAGCTTATTGAACGAAGAGAAGGCCGACACGGCGGTGATTGATGTAGAACTCGATGAGGATTATCCTCATAGACTCGGTAGATGCGTAACACATCGGCAGGCTCCTATACTATTTCAGTAGCATTTGATACAATCACAGCAGGATCAGATAACCTTTGCATCAACTCAGACCATGAGCCAATTGACCTCGAAGTTCAAATTCACGCTGAATACCACAGTTCATAACTGATAGGTGAGGTTAGGCTTGACGTAGCATAGGTTTAGTTTAGCTAGGCGTAGGTTTGACCTTACCTGCGGCATGCTACATTATTACTTCTTTGATCAAATTACACACATTCACATCACATTTAAAACTTACATTACACATTTATTACTTGGGTATTTAAATTTAACTGTAGTCTGAAATAGATAAGCTGGACGAAAGGGCCAGTGCCGTCCAGTGCATGCCTTGTTTGAAGGATGGTTGAAAGGGCGCACTCGTCCGGTCCAGACTTATGTTTAGAAAGTGGTTAGGTAGGAGGACAGTGTTGTCCGGTCCATGCCTCGTTAGGAGGATGGTCGAAAGGGCACACTCGTCCGGTCCAGACTTATGTTTGGAAAATTAGGAGGACAATGCTTTCCGGTCCATGCCTCGTTCGGAGGATGGTCGAAAGGGCGCACTCGTCCGGTCCAGACTTATGTTTGGAAAGTTAGGAGGACAGTGTTGTCCGGTCCAGACTCATGTTTGGAAAGTGGTTGTGAGGAGTCCTCACTGAGGACAGTGTTGCCCGATCCAGACCCATGTGGAAGGTTTGGTGGAAAGGGCGCACTCGTCCGGTCCAGACTTATGTTTGGAAATCGGTTGAGAAGACAGTGTCGTCCGGTCCAGACCCGTGTGGAGGGGTTGGTCGAAAGGCTCACTCGTCCGGTCCAGGTTTACGGTTTGGAGAGTCTGGTTGTCAGGGTGGACGAGCGGACTGCTTTTCAAGGTAAGCTATAGATAATTGTATAATTGATACAAAATTGCAAAATGAAGCGCCCGAGGACGGTCGCAGGTCAGTCTGGCCGTGACGGCGTATTACCAGCGCCTCTTTATTATTTCACGTCGGAACGGAAATTGCAGATGTCATGAAACGTCATCACGTCATTAGTACAGTCTCTAAACGAATCGAAGTGCTCCCGGCCGGTTGTGACGAAACGAATTGCGGTCCAGTGGCGGGGGGCACTGACGGTGTTCATGTAGACTTGTCTGGCGGACTGCGGGACATTCAGTCGGGTCGCCTGGTTGACGGTACACCATGAATCCGTCTTCGGTTCGTTAAAAGACTTGCAAGTGAAAAGTGTTAGAATATAATTGTTAAGATAATGCCTTTCGTGTTTTAAAGTAGATAGTGTATTTTAGTTTGTGTGTATTCAATGCTTAATAACCCAGCTGCGCCCACTTAGTAGAAAATCTGAACACTCTGAAGTGATTATATCGGCCAATAATCTAGTTACCCGCCTACATACCTAACATTTTATAAATCAAGTGAGTGTGAAAGTGGGTATGAAGCAAGAAGAATATAAGAAGATATGCATAGACGAACAAAAAAAACAGACAGAGCACGCCCTACATTACGTTTGAAGCCAAAAACAGCAGCAAACCAGTTGCGCGGGGCAAACCATTTGCTGTAAATACACTAGCCACGCACACAAATGCAGTACCCTAGTAAACAAACAATAAGTTTAACAAAAATATGTCGTCGTGTGTAGTTCAACTGTGCAAAAACAATTCAAAACTGAAAATAATACTGAAAGAACATCGTTGCACAAGTAAGTATTTAGATAACAGCACTTTTGTAATATATGTTATGTCATTGTAAAATATTTTGAGGTTATTGCCGCTAAAACCATAAACAAAACCAAAGTAACGACTGGAGAATGTTACCAGTAATTAATTTACTAAATTGGTAGGCAGGCTTTAGAACAGTATTATTTGTTTATTTAACTATTTTAATGTGTTCAAATCATTATCCACTTGTTATCTTTGCAAAATTATTTAAACTTACTCGGACCTGATACATGCATAACACAACCGCTATAGTTTTATTATTTGTTGTACCAACTGTTCACTCATTTATTTATTTTTATTAAAGGTCATGTTACCAATAATGGTGAATAACATAAGATTACTGTAAAAGTTAAGCGATTTCAATAAGTGTCATCAGTTTTTTACAGTTCCTTCTTACACTTCTATATCTGAAACTAAGAGAATAACTAGATGACTGTATTTATATTGAGATATATTTATGATTCTATTATTTTTCACAACCTATTTAGTTAATACAACTTTTATTTAAAAAATAAAATAAGTATTTGATATTTCGTATGGATATTTCAAATGAAAACATATACCTACGTTGGCTAGTAATAATAATAAAATGTAGTTTTAGCTCATTCGGTTTAAATGTAATTTAACTAACGGCCATTTTCAATATTCGATCCATACAGGGATTTTGAGATTCGAGATTCGTGTTTGACATAATTATTTTGTATGTCAAAAACGTACTTATGTCAAAAACGAATCTAAAATCTACAGATCTTTCTATAGATCTAATATTGAATTTCATAGTAAAATTAGTATATCACACATATAGACACACACACAAGCTACTCATACCCAAACAAAGAGTAAATGAATATAGCAAGAATGTTTACTGTATGGCAATACAATAAATTGCCAAATAGATTTAAGGAAATGGATACTTTTTAACGAAAATTATTTATACTGTTATTAAATAAATGTTTTTACTCAATTAATGCATTCTTGGACGACAAAAAATTGTGACATATTTATAACTGCATGGAATTTTAAAATGAATTGTTATTAGATATTATTATTAAACTTATAAACTGACAATTTAATTGTATACATGCTACTAACAAAAAATATCAATATTTGTATGCCAGATAATGGTAGAATATGGCTTAAATGTAATGTCAAACACTAACAACTTTTCTAATGACGATTTTTATTTGATTTAGAGTGATAACCACACATTTATGAAAATGGTACCAACTATGTTAACGATAGTGTAAAAAACTTTATTGTTTTTTAAAACATTTTAACTTCAAAATGTATGAAATAAATATATATTTTTAATAAAATTCTACGTTTGTTATTTTTATTGCATTCTTTATGATAATTTTCTACAATTTAGACCTTTTATAAATGATGTGTGGCAACACTTTTCACTAACACATGTAAATAGACTTGGCTTCAATTGCTTGGTCAGGATGACGTATCTCGTTTCATCTGAAAAGATATGTTAGATTTTACTTACTACCCGGACTGGAGATCGACCAAAATAAACAATGAATTATTTCTTTTGAGAAACAGTTCTTTTGGACATTGTGGTGGTGGCGGGCCTCACTGCTGCGGGCGATTTCTCCACGCCATCCTTCGGCTCGATTTTTTTCAGCTCACTAAGATTAGCTACTCGGTGACGCGAACCATCAACTCTAGAACATGAATTATGCCCTCGTTTCCACCAAATCTCTGACGCGCAGCCATAAAAGTGTCATACCGTGGCTTAGTCAGAAACTCAGATATCGTTACACCAGTGCCCTTAAACTTTGTTTTGCCAAACCATACGCTGTCGCGCACGGATGAGCTATTAAACTTCAGCACTATGGGTCTGGGTTTGTGGTCACCTGATGAGCGTCCCATCCTGTGACAGCGCCGCACATCTTCAATAGATACATACATCCGACTTGAGGTGCTGCCTGATGACGTCTACTACCACCTTGGCTGTATCTTCTTTGCTGCTTTCTGTCACACCGTGTAGCAGCAACATTTTCCTCCTGGTCCGCATCTCCATGGTGTCTACGGTCTGTGAAAGTAGCTCAATCTGTTGCTGCAAGCCATTCAGAGCCTCCATCACAAACGTCTTGAATGAAGTCGGAGGCCAGTCCCGGAACAGTTGATGAGTTTGGGCTCATATATCCTGGCAACTCAGCTTCAAAGTCTGCCATACGCTTAAGGAACATAGCCTTCAAGTTGCTTATGGACTCCTGTAGTGATTGAGACATTGTGCGGTGAACAGCTGCAACTTATTGGATATTGTTATTGCAGGAAAGTGCCAACACTATACTGGCATGTACTGGCTGTTATTAATAAGATAATCTCATTAAAATTGCTTATAATAATATATTTATATTATTTATTTTCAAATTAAAAAGAGGAGCTAATAATTTTTGATGTTAGTGCTACAACTACCCACCAAGGATTTAGGTACGTATATGTGTGTGAAGTATGGTTGTGAATGCGCAGTTGCAGGTATGTATGTGAGTTTGTGCGTGTTTTATTTTGGAATTGCAAATATGTTTTCTATGTCATCGTAATTTTGAGTTTTAAGCCAAACAGTTAGAATTTTCTTACATTCGTGAGTATTGAGTTCATATATTTTAAGAATTTTACTATTTTTTTTTATTTTATATCAGATTATACTACAAATGTCTGTGTTTTAAGAAACGCATGATTATTAAATCAAAGTGATTATCATCTTCTGAAGATAATGCTCGACTTTATGCTACTACTGATTATTACAGAATAGAAAAACATAAAAAGAAAAACAGACCGGAAACTTAACAATCGCCTTCGGAGCAGATACAAATAGTACATAACAAGCAAATTTTTAAAGGCCTCTACAACTTTCTTTAAACTTGCTTCACATCATTAAAATTCATTTCACATGCTTACTAACTGAACAGGAACTTAACGTATATTCATGACAAATACATATAAGATCTTCGTTTCATTTCGGCTACTAATAATGTGTACTTGTACCATTTTGCGCAATTTGCTACAAAAACGTTCCGAAAATCAATGACAAAATCGTTAAAGTATCAAAGTATGAACATTATTATCATTAGCGAGTCACAAAGGTTGGAAGACGGAGGCTTTGACACGGATCGGGAGGCACTTGGCTTTGATTTCAAAAGTCGACCCGCGAAGATCACTCTACGTACATATTATAGGCCCTTTTTACACTCCAAAAAATCGGTTGAGAGCGACATGGTGACATGACAAAAAAGTCAGAAGTACCAATGTTTTTTTACTATGACGACTATGTTGATGAATCAATGTTTTTATTACATACATTGATGCGATATATTATTGCGAGCGGCCAACACGGTCTCGGATTTTCTCGTAGGTTTTAACCTACGATGCATACCACTGACTTTTCAAACATATGATATGTGCGAATTAAATTGTTAAATATCGCTTGAAAGAAAACATCACGAACCTGCATGTTTCTGATTTCCCGGTAGGCATGTAAAGCCTACAAGTTAACAAACGCATTGTTCTTATTTCAATAAATGTTCGTGATTATATCACTATTTATAAACTGACTTTTGATAATTATTTTCTTTTGTAGAAGAAATACCTGATTTAAATAAAACGAAGGAAAGTTATTCCCATTCAACACTTATATTATACACGTGCTAAACAATGTTTTTTTCGAATGCACACGGTTGTTGTGACACAAGTTAGGAGAGGTCAATGTCTAGTAGTGGACTGCAGTAGGCTGATTATTTAACGAAATAAAACAACACAGACATTTTAATTTTTATACCACACTAGAGGATGCAAGCAGCTACGCCCGCACATTTTTTTTAATGGAACAACAACGTTAGTGATAAAAAGGTAATGGTCAGTTTCGACGTAGAATCACTTTTCACAAACGGACCGATAGCAGAATGTATGGAGGTAATTCGACGTAGGATCAGTGAGGACCATATAGGTGTGGTATATGCCGACCTGGTACATCATTGCCTGACCACGAATTACTTATTATACAGAGGTGAGCACTACCTACAAATTGATGGCTTAGCAATGGGCAGCCCGGTAGCTCCAGTGGTAGCCAAGCTATGGATGGAACATTTTGAAAATCAAGCCATTGTTACTGCCCCATTAAGTGTAAAAATTTGGAAACGGTATTTGGACGACGTTTTCTGTGTTGCGGCAATCAAGAGATGGTTCAACGGTACTTGGCATATTTAAACAGCATCCACAGTATAATGGATTTTACCTATGAAATGGAAAGGGATAGAAAAATGGCGTCCCGTGATGTTATGATTGGCGTACGAGATGACGGTTCACTGAGCCACTCTGTATACAGAGAGCCAACACACACAGATCGTTTGTGTGACGTGAACATTTGGGTAAGGAACTTTCGCATATAAGCGACATTCTACACAAAAACGGATACAGTGAGCGAAACAAACCACCCAGACATACACAAAGCACCTGGACTTCAAGATTGAACGACACCCAGCGTACTTACCGTACGTCAAAGGAGTGACAGATAAGGTCGCCGATATTCTTAACAAGGTTTCAGTTAAGACTAGTTTCATTCCTTTTAAGAAACTGTCGCAATATATAAGAACGCCGAAAGCCAGTCTCCCCTTGGAAAAGCCAGGTGGAAGATCCTATATAGGACAAACAAAACGCACCATTTCTTGCCGTATAAAGGAACACATCAGGGCAGTCAAAAACAACGAGCCCCATGTATCGGGTACCGACCTCTGGATTGAGTTACACAACCCTCAGGTGCTTTTGACAGAACGCCACTACATACCGCGAAGGGTTAGGGAGGCTATTGAAATTAAAAAGTTCAAAAATTTCAATAGAGCGGATGGGTTTCAACTGTCGAGTATCTGGCATCCAGTGGTGCGTCTTTGTAAAACCCGTGAAACGAAAAAACTCAAACCGCGAGCTGACGTAGTGAGTGTAGTATGTTGTGATCGGGTACAGTGCGATAGTGAAAACAGTGGCAGTGGTGTTGTACGCAAAAAACAATTAAGAAAGCGGGTAGACCGTTATACTAGCTCGTAACATTCATCCACCCACAATACACTCAGTACATCCGTGAACATGGCGCTTGCAACAGTGCCGAAATATCGGTTACTCCAAGCAAAGGTACAACATGGTATATATCCCCAAAGACAATTTAAAATATATTTTTTTTATATTTAACCTTTTGTGACTTTTTCCGTGGGAATTTCAGGAAATCCCGGTTAAGGTTTCGAAATACGTCACCGTTTTTAGGGGTTGTGAGTGATTGTGGGGGGAGGGGGTGAGATCTCGGAACCCCTCACCATTTTCACTTGCCGGAAATACTTGGTTTCCTCTGGAAGAAAAATGTATCTCCAAACATCGGTGTGTATGGCACTGCCAATTTCCACATTCTTCACCCTAGTATAAACTAAGTTTGACGGAGCCTTGCTTCGCAGGGCTCCTATATTCGGATTAAGGGTCAAAAGAGGACCTAACATAACCTATTTAGTTACTTATTACAGTCGCACCCACAGAGTACCTTTTTATATAGTCGCACCTAACCTTACTCGAACTCCTGGTACTCGAAAGCAAAATGACGCACAAATTTGACATTAGCTGTCAATATAATTCATACAAGATGGCGGTTGCGTTTCGTTTCACGTTTTTCACATAAAACATAAATATCGCTTTTATTGATTCCACTAGTTTAATAAACTGAGGTTGACGGAGCCCTGCTTCGCAGGGCTCCTATTTTCGAGTTAAGGGTCAAAAGAGAACCTAACACAACCTATTTAGTTACTTTCACATTTAACCTAAAATTACGTTCCGTTTTGCATATTTGAATGAAGAATTTTGGAAATTGTTTAAAAATATTTAGACGCAACTCCGGCAGCCAAAATTACTTTCAGGGGATTAAAACTGCCTTAAGCCCCTACACCACCAATACCCTCAAATTCGGGCGACGCGTTTCGAAACCCGACCCGAAATCCCTTCTGAGGGCACCCCTAGGGTTCCCAAGGAACATTTATGCCAAAGCTCAGCTTCTTGCGCCTAATAGTTTTAGCTGTAGTTTATCTGTCAGTCAGTCAGTAACGCAAGGATTTTATATACAGATAATTAATTAACTTGGTTCACTTTCTGCTATTTACCTTTACTGCGACAGGAAGAAAGGACTTGGACAAAATGTGCCCCACGTTGACCAGAAACAAGCGGTTGTAGATAAGTTATATAAAACATACAAGGAATTTTAAAGTACTTTTTACATTCCATTGCAGTCGCTGAAAAGAAAATAATTTAAAAGAATTTGAAGCGATTTCCTGTTATTTGACTTTGTTTGAATCTACCGATAATGTTGCCACGTAACAATGATAAAGATCAGTGTAGGGAAAAAACAGAATAGGCTTGTGTCCACTAAGTATAAAACGGTTTGATTGTAGTATCTATATATTCATTATGATTTTAAGATATCAATAAAGTTTATTATTTATTATAAAAAGGTAAGATTATTGTTATTTTTCGGATTCTAGAACTAAAATTAATGTATTTATTCTTGTGACAGTGAACACCAATCAGAGAGCATTACGTCAAACAGTACGTCCGTCATTCATGTTGTTGACGTTTAATAGTAAATACAACTAAAACGTCAAACTTCCTACCTGTCGAATCGAAAATAACAAAATAAAAGTGGGTACATTAGACCAGACTTCATTCACAGTTTGTTTTGTTTTGTACTTTGTAATATCACTCAACCGTCATGATGGTTTACAGCGTTTTCGTGTCAAATTCAAAAAGATTTTTAAAAAGCCGTAATTAGTAATTTTGCTGATCGATTTTTGAAGAAAAATCAGGTATTTCAGTTTAACATCTCATAAAGGAACGAATCAATCGCCAATTACATTTTAGGACACTAGCCTATTGTAAGAGTTAAAATACGCGTAATCTTAAGAATGATTAAATCATTATAATAATATTATTTTCTCTAAAAAAAACCTCTTAATTATAAATTAAAAATGAGTTCAAAATATAGTTCAAAATCCACTGACTAACGGGGTTATTTTAATCCAGCGTGGTATCACCAAGCTAATGTCAAAATAGTTGACATGTTGACTTATCGTCTTATACATAGAGTAAAGTAATACTACGGAGGTCTTATCTTTCGAGGTACGCGCCTTTTCGGTTATAGTTTACTTCTAGACGAGAGTATTATACTTATATTTTATATGATGAGAGTCCCTCAAGCGAAGACCAAAAATAAATAAAAGAAACTTAGGACAATAAAATGCATGAAAACTAAAATAGATTATATAACTAATTACATTATATCAATACATTGTGAAATATTGTCAAAAAATATGTCGTTAATCATTCATTTCCAACCTTAATAACTTTTGACCACTGCTGCTTAGCTTAATGCGCCTTTCTCATTGCATAACTAGAAGACTTCTTCTTTAAAATCATATATGTTTCATATCTGTACTTGCTGGGGCACAGGCCCATATGATTTTTGTTCATCTCCTTTTCTTTTTAGTATTTTTATTGCTTTAATACCGTCTGTATTTACGCATGTTAAGATGAAGATGAAATTGCTGACTGGCATGTGAAATAATCACCAATTAGTTCATTTTGTGTTGTGTTTTAACCTACACACCCTTCTGCTAGTAGTTTCGCCCACATGATATGATGTTGATTTAAAAGCACTAAGTTGTTGGCCAAATGTCTAAGGTATCTTTATGTAAATCTTAATTAACAACCGTTGAGGCATCTTGCATAAAATACTAACAAATAATATATCCAACTATCTTCTTAAACTTACGCATTTATGTAGAAGGATAACAAATTATACTAATTAAATCATAGTTCCACCCCATCAATCGCTGACTGTGTGAATTTGCAGATATAAAAAATATATTATATAGGGTTAAGCGTGAATAACAGAAGGTAGTAAGTACGAGTAACTATTTGAACTAGACTTAGAAATACGTTCAGTCATAGTTTTCTATGGCAATTCAAAAATTTTGCTAGTAACTGCATTGAAAATGGGCTTATTGGAAAAATAGTACTCTCTCATAGAATATCGACGGTAAGTAGCAATGTGGATGTGTTACGCTTCGTTTACCAAACGCCGCAAAGTGGAGCGCCGGATGGTCGGTCATAAATTTTTCAAGGACTGTCCTGTTTCATCTGCCTGCCTGTAACGGCTTAGAGGTGTTACCTTGTCTGTCTATGAAATGGTTAGATACACAGCTGTGTAGATAAACTAGGCTCCAATCTTCTGACACAATTGTGATTAAATTCGTTGAGGGTTCTAACTTCCAAGACTTGCCTAGGATTTCATGAGAGTGGAAAATCAGTATCCTCTATAGTCACTCCTACTCCACTGCATACACAGGTTACAAAAAAGTGTGAATAAAGGTGCGTTAACACCCGGGTTACTGTGTACTTTCAGAAAGAAAATATCATTTTAATTTAGAGGCGTATTCACTATTATATATTTGACTTGCATCCTTAACAAATAAACTGAAAACAATCAATACCATGAAGCAAGACTTTTACCTACAACCTCAACAAACAATATAGTCACTTTACTGACAAAGCTATTCATGGTATTACTTCAAGTGTCGAATAATGCCACACGAACCTGCATGTTTCTGATTTCCCGGTAGGCATGTAAAGCCTACAAGTTAACAAACGCATTGTTCTTATTTCAATAAATGTTCGTGATTATATCACTATTTATAAACTGACTTTTGATAATTATTTTCTTTTGTAGAAGAAATACCTGATTTAAATAAAACGAAGGAAAGTTATTCCCATTCAACACTTATATTATACACGTGCTAAACAATGTTTTTTTCGAATGCACACGGTTGTTGTGACACAAGTTAGGAGAGGTCAATGTCTAGTAGTGGACTGCAGTAGGCTGATTATTTAACGAAATAAAACAACACAGACATTTTAATTTTTATACCACACTAGAGGATGCAAGCAGCTACGCCCGCACATTTTTTTTTAATGGAACAACAACGTTAGTGATAAAAAGGTAATGGTCAGTTTCGACGTAGAATCACTTTTCACAAACGGACCGATAGCAGAATGTATGGAGGTAATTCGACGTAGGATCAGTGAGGACCATATAGGTGTGGTATATGCCGACCTGGTACATCATTGCCTGACCACGAATTACTTATTATACAGAGGTGAGCACTACCTACAAATTGATGGCTTAGCAATGGGCAGCCCGGTAGCTCCAGTGGTAGCCAAGCTATGGATGGAACATTTTGAAAATCAAGCCATTGTTACTGCCCCATTAAGTGTAAAAATTTGGAAACGGTATTTGGACGACGTTTTCTGTGTTGCGGCAATCAAGAGATGGTTCAACGGTACTTGGCATATTTAAACAGCATCCACAGTATAATGGATTTTACCTATGAAATGGAAAGGGATAGAAAAATGGCGTCCCGTGATGTTATGATTGGCGTACGAGATGACGGTTCACTGAGCCACTCTGTATACAGAGAGCCAACACACACAGATCGTTTGTGTGACGTGAACATTTGGGTAAGGAACTTTCGCATATAAGCGACGTTCTACACAAAAACGGATACAGTGAGCGAAACAAACCACCCAGACATACACAAAGCACCTGGACTTCAAGATTGAACGACACCCAGCGTACTTACCGTACGTCAAAGGAGTGACAGATAAGGTCGCCGATATTCTTAACAAGGTTTCAGTTAAGACTAGTTTCATTCCTTTTAAGAAACTGTCGCAATATATAAGAACGCCGAAAGCCAGTCCCCCCTTGGAAAAGCCAGGTGGAAGATCCTATATAGGACAAACAAAACGCACCATTTCTTGCCGTATAAAGGAACACATCAGGGCAGTCAAAAACAACGAGCCCCATGTATCGGGTACCGACCTCTGGATTGAGTTACACAACCCTCAGGTGCTTTTGACAGAACGCCACTACATACCGCGAAGGGTTAGGGAGGCTATTGAAATTAAAAAGTTCAAAAATTTCAATAGAGAGGATGGGTTTCAACTGTCGAGTATCTGGCATCCAGTGGTGCGTCTATGTAAAACCCGTGAAACGAAAAAACTCAAACCGCGAGCTGACGTAGTGAGTGTAGTATGTTGTGATCGGGTACAGTGCGATAGTGAAAACAGTGGCAGTGGTGTTGTACGCAAAAAACAATTAAGAAAGCGGGTAGACCGTTATACTAGCTCGTAACATTCATCCACCCACAATACACTCAGTACATCCGTGAACATGGCGCTTGCAACAGTGCCGAAATATCGGTTACTCCAAGCAAAGGTACAACATGGTATATATCCCCAAAGACAATTTAAAATATATTTTTTTTATATTTAACCTTTTGTGACTTTTTCCGTGGGAATTTCAGGAAATCCCGGTTAAGGTTTCGAAATACGTCACCGTTTTTAGGGGTTGTGAGTGATTGTGGGGGGAGGGGGTGAGATCTCGGAACCCCTCACCATTTTCACTTGCCGGAAATACTTGGTTTCCTCTGGAAGAAAAATGTATCTCCAAACATCGGTGTGTATGGCACTGCCAATTTCCACATTCTTCACACTAGTATAAACTAAGTTTGACGGAGCCTTGCTTCGCAGGGCTCCTATATTCGGATTAAGGGTCAAAAGAGGACCTAACATAACCTATTTAGTTACTTATTACAGTCGCACCCACAGAGTACCTTTTTATATAGTCGCACCTAACCTTACTCGAACTCCTGGTACTCGAAAGCAAAATGACGCACAAATTTGACATTAGCTGTCAATATAATTCATACAAGATGGCGGTTGCGTTTCGTTTCACGTTTTTCACATAAAACATAAATATCGCTTTTATTGATTCCACTAGTTTAATAAACTGAGGTTGACGGAGCCCTGCTTCGCAGGGCTCCTATTTTCGAGTTAAGGGTCAAAAGAGAACCTAACACAACCTATTTAGTTACTTTCACATTTAACCTAAAATTACGTTCCGTTTTGCATATTTGAATGAAGAATTTTGGAAATTGTTTAAAAATATTTAGACGCAACTCCGGCAGCCAAAATTACTTTCAGGGGATTAAAACTGCCTTAAGCCCCTACACCACCAATACCCTCAAATTCGGGCGACGCGTTTCGAAACTCGACCCGAAATCCCTTCTGAGGGCACCCCTAGGGTTCCCAAGGAACATTTATGCCAAAGCTCAGCTTCTTGCGCCTAATAGTTTTAGCTGTAGTTTATCTGTCAGTCAGTCAGTAACGCAAGGATTTTATATACAGATAATTAATTAACTTGGTTCACTTTCTGCTATTTACCTTTACTGCGACAGGAAGAAAGGACTTGGACAAAATGTGCCCCACGTTGACCAGAAACAAGCGGTTGTAGATAAGTTATATAAAACATACAAGGAATTTTAAAGTACTTTTTACATTCCATTGCAGTCGCTGAAAAGAAAATAATTTAAAAGAATTTGAAGCGATTTCCTGTTATTTGACTTTGTTTGAATCTACCGATAATGTTGCCACGTAACAATGATAAAGATCAGTGTAGGGAAAAAACAGAATAGGCTTGTGTCCACTAAGAATAAAACGGTTTGATTGTAGTATCTATATATTCATTATGATTTTAAGATATCAATAAAGTTTATTATTTATTATAAAAAGGTAAGATTATTGTTATTTTTCGGATTCTAGAACTAAAATTAATGTATTTATTCTTGTGACAGTGAACACCAATCAGAGAGCATTACGTCAAACAGTACGTCCGTCATTCATGTTGTTGACGTTTAATAGTAAATACAACTAAAACGTCAAACTTCCTACCTGTCGAATCGAAAATAACAAAATAAAAGTGGGTACATTAGACCAGACTTCATTCACAGTTTGTTTTGTTTTGTACTTTGTAATATCACTCAACCGTCATGATGGTTTACAGCGTTTTCGTGTCAAATTCAAAAAGATTTTTAAAAAGCCGTAATTAGTAATTTTGCTGATCGATTTTTGAAGAAAAATCAGGTATTTCAGTTTAACATCTCATAAAGGAACGAATCAATCGCCAATTACATTTTAGGACACTAGCCTATTGTAAGAGTTAAAATACGCGTAATCTTAAGAATGATTAAATCATTATAATAATATTATTTTCTCTAAAAAAAACCTCTTAATTATAAATTAAAAATGAGTTCAAAATATAGTTCAAAATCCACTGACTAACGGGGTTATTTTAATCCAGCGTGGTATCACCAAGCTAATGTCAAAATAGTTGACATGTTGACTTATCGTCTTATACATAGAGTAAAGTAATACTACGGAGGTCTTATCTTTCGAGGTACGCGCCTTTTCGGTTATAGTTTACTTCTAGACGAGAGTATTATACTTATATTTTATATGATGAGAGTCCCTCAAGCGAAGACCAAAAATAAATAAAAGAAACTTAGGACAATAAAATGCATGAAAACTAAAATAGATTATATAACTAATTACATTATATCAATACATTGTGAAATATTGTCAAAAAATATGTCGTTAATCATTCATTTCCAACCTTAATAACTTTTGACCACTGCTGCTTAACTTAATGCGCCTTTCTCATTGCATAACTAGAAGACTTCTTCTTTAAAATGATATATGTTTCATATCTGTACTTGCTGGGGCACAGGCCCATATGATTTTTGTTCATCTCCTTTTCTTTTTAGTATTTTTATTGCTTTAATACCGTCTGTATTTACGCATGTTAAGATGAAGATGAAATTGCTGACTGGCATGTGAAATAATCACCAATTAGTTCATTTTGTGTTGTGTTTTAACCTACACACCCTTCTGCTAGTAGTTTCGCCCACATGATATGATGTTGATTTAAAAGCACTAAGTTGTTGGCCAAATGTCTAAGGTATCTTTATGTAAATCTTAATTAACAACCGTTGAGGCATCTTGCATAAAATACTAACAAATAATATATCCAACTATCTTCTTAAACTTACGCATTTATGTAGAAGGATAACAAATTATACTAATTAAATCATAGTTCCACCCCATCAATCGCTGACTGTGTGAATTTGCAGATATAAAAAATATATTATATAGGGTTAAGCGTGAATAACAGAAGGTAGTAAGTACGAGTAACTATTTGAACTAGACTTAGAAATACGTTCAGTCATAGTTTTCTATGGCAGTTCAAAAATTTTGCTAGTAACTGCATTGAAAATGGGCTTATTGGAAAAATAGTACTCTCTCATAGAATATCGACGGTAAGTAGCAATGTGGATGTGTTACGCTTCGTTTACCAAACGCCGCAAAGTGGAGCGCCGGATGGTCGGTCATAAATTTTTCAAGGACTGTCCTGTTTCATCTGCCTGCCTGTAACGGCTTAGAGGTGTTACCTTGTCTGTCTATGAAATGGTTAGATACACAGCTGTGTAGATAAACTAGGCTCCAATCTTCTGACACAATTGTGATTAAATTCGTTGAGGGTTCTAACTTCCAAGACTTGCCTAGGATTTCATGAGAGTGGAAAATCAGTATCCTCTATAGTCACTCCTACTCCACTGCATACACAGGTTACAAAAAAGTGTGAATAAAGGTGCGTTAACACCCGGGTTACTGTGTACTTTCAGAAAGAAAATATCATTTTAATTTAGAGGCGGATTCACTATTATATATTTGACTTGCATCCTTAAGAAATAAACTAAAAACAATCAATACCATGAAGCAAGACTTTTACCTACAACCTCAACAAACAATATAGTCACTTTACTGACAAAGCTATTCATGGTATTACTTCAAGTGTCGAATAATGCCAGTAGTACAAGCAAGTAAGGTGAAAATATAATGTGCGAAATTTTAATGAAATTTACTGAAATCGCGACGTTCTTTAAGTGATATTAATAATTTGCGTAAGTAGGTTACGTATTATTATAAAAGTAATGTTTAAGTGAAATCATTATGTGTTGTGCCTATAATTATAAAATACCCTTATGAAAATTCATCAAAAGTTCTTATAACTTCAACTTAATTCAATTCCTAATAATCTCTAATAATTGGAAGTTGTTTTCTCAAGTTTACAAACATGAAATCTGAACATGGCAACAACATTTATTTAATAAGGAAAGTTCAATGTTAAGTGTGATCAAGTAACAGCTAAAATACCTAGGTATGTATAATACAACGACATAATATAAAAATGAGATCTAGGAAAAATATTAGCACGTCAATTATTTACCTAGCCCATTCGTAAAGTCTCATCCTAATTTTAGGTGCTTCTTGCATTGAATAAAAATATTTTAACATACGTTTGTCATGAATTATAGTATTTACAAAGAGAGCGCAGAAATAAAATAATATATTCACTGATATATACGATAAATCTGAATATTGCTTTTATATGTAGATGCTACAAAAATGACAAATTTAATTAAGCACTTTCTACTATGGAGAGCTTCAGAGCGCCAAATCAATTCTCGTAAATAAGTTTGTTCAAAAGTTTTGAAGCAGTTTCGATCTAATGTCAGTGTCATGCTTATGTCATATAAGATATTCTCCTAAATAAACTAATATTTGAATAATATCGCAACCAGATCGTAGATTGGACAATGTGTAAAACTATGTGTCAATGTGGAACTATGTTTGATACTTAATAGACAATGTCATTATGTTAGCAGAATATCATTTGTGAGTCAATTCAAAATAAAAAAAATATCTTAATTCGTTCAAAATGCAGTTTCGATGTCAGATAAAATACGAGAAGATGTCAAACAATTGCAAAAGAAAAAATCTGAAAGAATCAATAAGGTCCGCAGTGCTGACGTGTCAAACTGTGACTGCTTGGCGTTGTGCCAGTTCATCACCTGTGACCTAGGCTAGCGGCCATTCGAATGTGAATAGGCTTATAAGTTTTCTTTGTACTAGATCTGTATGATTCAAACTGCGTGGAGAGAATTAAGAAAATATGTCAAAAATATTTAAATCTTTCCTACAAATTAGTTTTTGATGTTCGTTTCAACCGCTTACTATCAGGCAATTCGTGTGCTCTTTGGCTTTCTATAACATATAACAGACCCTAAAGACTTAGGCATACATGCTTATGTTTTCATTGGCGCACCGAGCTAAGATCAAATTTGCCACGGAGAAAGATAAATAAAGCAATCAAAATGCTTTATATATTACACTGATAAATCTGAATACTTCATCCACCGACATAATCAAACACCCTAACGCACCACAATGTGATGAATATGCTACATTGTGGTCGATTTTGACTAACCGCAACGCATTGCTATAAAAAATATTAATCTAGTAGAGTTGTCTGTTACAAACTAAAACTTCATCTAGCAGGGGTCTCATACAGGCTGGTGAAGATGAAAAAAAATTGAAATAGAAAATGCTGAGAAATAAGTTAGTTATAAGACGACTGTCTGTTAAGTTTTATATTATTGTTCAGGATATATACCACGTACCTTTGTTTCGAGCATCCAATATTTCGGCACTGTTGCAATCTATACTCTACGGAGAAATATAATAATTCACGACTGTACGGTGCCTTAATCTCATACTAAGATCTGGTTATTCACTGCCTGATTGTGCGGTCATATGTAATTGGATGCAAACATGCCATAGGCTAGTTATGAATACACTAAATATATTCCTGCTTGCAAATAAAATTGTTTACCTGTACAATACTTGAAAAAGAAGCAAGAGAGAGAGAGAGAGAGCAAGAGAAGCAAAAATATCAATAATAAATGTACCTAAAAAGGATACTGGCTCTGTAGTACCTACTTAAAGAACGTTCATATAACAGGGACTAGCTTTTGCCCGCCGCTTCGCGCGCGTTAAATTCGGGGTAACACAAATCTATTTTCAGTCTCAAGTTGTGTGAAGACACTCCTGATTATTCTAAAGACTTCAAAAACTCTATAGGGTACAAAGTAACTCGGTCAGTATCCATGACATTATCTACCGCTATCTACCGAAAGGTACATAATAACATCACCTTGCATACATTGAAATTAAACTACAGTTTACGGATTTTATCGCGTTATATTACTTTCACTGGTTATTTGTTATTACATTTAAACCGAAAGATCTAGAAACTACATTTTTATTACTAGCCGACGTTTCGAATTCTTTACAGGATTCATGTTCACGGCAGACTGAGATGATATTTGTCTTTGTCTTGAATTTAAAAGTTATCTCAAAGTACCCGAACATTTTTCAACTATTGGTGTTACTATCTACGCAGAATGTGCTCACTGTGTCTTGATGTCTTCTGGTGACTTTGTCCTTTTTGGGTTTCATTAGCCTGATAACAGGGTCCCAAGCTGGAGGTACATTCCAACCATCTTCCCTATTGAAATTAGGATGTTTTTTAATTTCAATAGCTTTACGTATCATTCTTGGAATAAAGCGGTGTTCTTTTGCGAGTATCTGTGGTTTATCAAATCGCAGGTAATGGTTGGTTCCTTGTTCTACATGTTCACACACAGCAGACTTCGTCGAGCGTTTGTGTTTAATGTCAGCTATATGTTCCTTTAGTCGAATGCCTATGCTTCTCTTGGTTTGTCCAATGTATGAGAGCCCACACTCACAGTCTATCTTGTAAACCCCGGCCTCTTGTAAGGGTAACTGACTCTTGACAGATGGTAAAAATTGGCTTATCTTCGTTGGCGGCTTGTAGAAAGTTTTGATTGAAGCTCGCTTCAAGATGTAGCCAATCTTGTCGGTCACGCCCTTGATGTATGGGAGGACAGCAGGTTGTCTCTCTACTGTGGCTGGCTTGTTCTTCGGGGATCTGTGACGTTGGCGCGGTGGGCGGAGCTTGTTGTCTTGCAGAACTTGCTTGACATGTTGAAGCTCGGCGTCCAGGTGTTTCTTGTCACAGATCCCCCGGGCTCTCTGAAACAAAGACATTCCTACGGTAGCTAACTGTTTAGGATGGTGGTGAGACTCCGTTTAAGTACCTATTTGTATGTGTCTTTTTCCTATACACAGTGTGGCTCAAAGAGTTGTTTTTGTTCCTGATAACAAGTACATCTAGGAAAGCTAAAGAATTGTTTGCCTCTAATTCCATTGTAAATTTGATGTTGTTATGAATAGAATTAAGATGGTCTAGGAATACATTAACACTATCTGTTGGTAAGATTGTAAAAGTGTCATCTATATACCGCTTGTAGAACCTCGGTGTGATGGTGGCAGTCTGCAGGGCTCGCGCCTCGAAGTCCTCCATGAAGATGTCAGCAACAACAGGCGATACTGGAGGACCCATTGCCACACCGTCTACTTGTATGTAGTATTTCTCATCCCATAGCAGATAGCCGGTTGTTAAGCAGTGTTTCAATATTTCTGCATATTCCTCGGGCATGTTGTTCTCTATTAGCTTCCTTCTAGTTATTTCAATACAGTCATGTGCTGGTAAGCATGTAAATAATGACTGTACATCAAAACTAAACCATAGTTTCCTTGTCAGAGAGATGTAGGTGTTTTATTTCACTGACAAAATGGTAGGAATCCTTTACATGCGCTCTCGTCCTGCCTCTGAGTGGCGAGAGAATCTTCGCAATGTGTTGAGCCAATCTGTAGGTTGGTGCCTCTATTTGACTGACTATAGGGCGCAGTGGAGCATTTTCTTTGTGTATTTTCGGTAGACCATACAGTTGAGGAGGTTTTGCACACGATGGTATTAAGTATTTCACGTCCAGATTCAGTTGTTCGGAGTATTTCTTCACAATGTCACTCGTTTGCTTGAGTATTTTGTTGGTAGGGTCTGTCTTAACCAATTTATATGTACTTTCATCCGATAAAAGATTTTCCATTTTTCGTTTATAATCGGACGTGTCCATCACTACCGTTGCATTTCCTTTATCTGCTCGAAGTACTGTTAGTTCAGGTCTAGCCCGTAGGTTCTTCAGTGCTAAATACTTTGGTTTTAGTAGATTCCTTCTCGGCACTGTCGACTGCCGTAATACAGCAGAAACGTCTTGACGTATGGCCTCGAAATCTTCCTTACACACATTGTTCTTGACTAGACAATCCTCAACGTTGCAAATAATGGTCTCATACGGTATTCTGGATGGAGTTATCGCATAATTTAAACCTCTGGATAATACCTTTTCGGTGTTTTGATCTAACGTGTGTTTTGACAGATTGCCAACTGTTTGTCTATGATCGGCGGACGGTAGCGTGTGATTGGTCCATGCAAAAACGTTATGTTTCATTTTGTACTGGTAATTTGATTTTTGTTGTAATTTTTCAATTTTTTTCTATTTTGTTACGTTTACACGCGTAATATTTTGATGTTTCTCTGTTATTTATTGCATTGATGCATTTTTCAAAATCAAATGGAGTTATCAATCTGTATATTTCGTTAGACAAATTCTCAACATTTCTATTTATTCCGCGTAAGTCAGCGCGGTGTTCGTGTATCTTTTGAATGAGTAACTTTTGACTTGCCTGTTTTAAGATCTTAGCGCTCCCACGTATGTCCTTCTTGGCTGATATTTTGTAACATGTAGGGATGAGATCGTGATCACGGCATCTCTTCAAGAAATTTAAAGATGTTATGTATCTTGCGCGCTTGGTTTGTAGATCTTCTAGCCGGCGTATTTTGGTTGCTGTTTCCAGTCCGTACTGGTTAACATAATATTTTCTTGGGTTTACGCGAAGCTAATAGAGAACAACATGCCCGAGGAATATGCAGAAATATTGAAACACTGCTTAACAACCGGCTATCTGCTATGGGATGAGAAATACTACATACAAGTAGACGGTGTGGCAATGGGTCCTCCAGTATCGCCTGTTGTTGCTGACATCTTCATGGAGGACTTCGAGGCGCGAGCCCTGCAGACTGCCACCATCACACCGAGGTTCTACAAGCGGTATGTAGATGACACTTTTACAATCTTACCAACAGGTAGTGTTAATGTATTCCTAGACCATCTTAATTCTATTCATAACAACATCAAATTTACAATGGAATTAGAGGCAAACAATTCTTTAGCTTTCCTAGATGTACTTGTTATCAGGAACAAAAACAACTCTTTGAGCCACACTGTGTATAGGAAAAAGACACATACAAATAGGTACTTAAACGGTGAGTCTCACCACCATCCTAAACAGTTAGCTACCGTAGGAATGTCTTTGTTTCAGAGAGCCCGGGGGATCTGTGACAAGAAACACCTGGACGCCGAGCTTCAACATGTCAAGCAAGTTCTGCAAGACAACAAGCTCCGCCCACCGCGCCAACGTCACAGATCCCCGAAGAACAAGCCAGCCACAGTAGAGAGACAACCTGCTGTCCTCCCATACATCAAGGGCGTGACCGACAAGATTGGCTACATCTTGAAGCGAGCTTCAATCAAAACTTTCTACAAGCCGCCAACGAAGATAAGCCAATTTTTACCATCTGTCAAGAGTCAGTTACCCTTACAAGAGGCCGGGGTTTACAAGATAGACTGTGAGTGTGGGCTCTCACACATTGGACAAACCAAGAGAAGCATAGGCATTCCACTAAAGGAACATATAGCTGACATTAAACACAAACGCTCGACGAAGTCTGCTGTGTGTGAACATGTAGAACAAGGAACCAACCATTACCTGCGATTTGATAAACCACAGATACTCGCAAAAGAACACCGCTTTATTCCAAGAATGATACGTGAAGCTATTGAAATTAAAAAACATCCTAATTTCAATAGGGAAGATGGTTGGAATGTACCTCCAGCTTGGGTCCCTGTTATCAGGCTAATGAAACCCAAAAAGGACAAAGTCACCAGAAGACATCAAGACACAGTGGGCACATTCTGCGTAGATAGTAACACCAATAGTTGAAAAATGTTCGGGTACTTTGAGATAACTTTTAAATTCAAGACAAAGACAAATATCACCTCAGTCTGCCGTGAACATGAATCCTGTAAAGAATTCGAAACGTCGGCTAGTAATAAAAATGTAGTTTCTAGATCTTTCGGTTTAAATTTAATAACAAATAACCAGTGAAAGTAATATAACGCGATAAAATCCGTAAACTGTAGTTTAATTTCAATGTGTTACATTCGCGTAAACCCAAGAAAATATTACCTTGCATACAATCAAATGTCAAAGCCATGTTCTAATACATGTTCAATATATCTCTGTAAACATTTTCGCATTTTTAATATTAGTAGGGAAAATCGTTTCAGCTGTTTAAGCTTATTATATAGGTAATTATAAGTTTATATATGCGAAAAATTTATTCAACATGCACAATATGACATTATGTATGACGTGACAGTACTGACAGATATGCGATAACACATGCGCAGCACTCAATTATTAGCGCATGAGTTCTTACTTCCAAAAGGTAAATTTGTGCCGTACAAACTTGTACCCACCCTACAATCCCTCCCAGTAAAATTTTTGCAACTAATGGTAGCCTATGTCCGTCTCCATGGTCCAATATATCCCTATATTAAATTTTAAAAGGTTCTGTACAAGGCTCTTGAAATCATTCCTGGGCCATATAACTGGTTTTATTTCGTAACTACCTATTAAATGATAATGTTTTGCCGCATAATATGGGGTAAAAATACATTCCGTTATATAAATATATCCATATAAGCTCAAAATATGGTATTATTTGACCTTGTCCTTTGGGCCTATCCAAACGAGAACTTGGATAATGATGTATGTATAAAGCTATTTCTTTGGTGCAGAGCGCAGACGCACAAAAATAATGTACTCTGCATCATTTATTTACCTTTCAATTTTATATTACTATTGAGATGTGCTAGCAATCTACGCTGAAACATGAAATACCAAAATTATTTATTTACTTACTCGTCTAGTTGCCTTACAGCGTGAGATTGATTGATGGAAGGATTGAGAAATAAATTTTAAGAGATTTACTTAGTTTCTTGCTTTACAATAAAGCATATACATATAACTCCCACTCGCAGCTATTTCATCCGTTGGTGTTGATGTTTGATTGGCGTTATAATAAAAATTGTAGTATTTTCTTTATTTTTTTTTTATTTATAGACTCACGCCTGTATCCCCGAAGGGGTAGGCAGAGGTGTAATATTACACCCACATTTCGCCATAAATTTGTAGGTCCCACGTAATAGGGGGCAAGCCTATTGCCGTTACCGGGCACATCACCAGACTCCGTGCTGCTACTGAGAATTCGGAAAAACCCAGTAACACTTTTGCCCGACCCGGGAATCGAACCCGGGACCTCCGATCAGCAGTCGCATACGCTATCCACTGGACCACGGAGGCATACTGTAATAAATATTGTTTATTTCTCTCAAAAAGGTACACTGGTATTCTTATATTTATAGATACTGTTAAAACTGAAACCTTGTTGAGAGCTGGAGTCTGAGCTAGGTTCGAAACCTGTGTGACAGATCTCCAGTCCTCGCCACTAAACACTACAAAAGTTTACTTAGTATCTACACCTATCAAACAATGTCACAAAAACAAAAATAAGAGAAATAATTTATAAACCGTAGTAGTGTGTGAGTTTGTCTATATGGGTTGTGTAACTGTTGAGTGTGAGAGTTGTGTGTGTATAAAAGTGTAGTGTGTGAGAATTGTGTGTTGTATGTTTATGTTTGTGTATGTGTATTTATAATAGTCGTCTATTTTAATGTGGAAATTATATTTTCAGTGCCGTCATAGTCTAAGTCACATAGCCAATGAGTAACTTTTTAACACTAATTTTTGGTCATTGGGTATAAATTTAGAATTTTGTTTAGCCTATTATACACATAATTTCCCAGGAAGTAGAAACATCTTTGGGCTAGACTAGTTTTGACCCTAATCAAGAGACATACGTTGTATTTCCGACGAGCGTGATCTAACATCGGATCATATTTAGTATTTGTATGGCTCGCGAAATGCGGTTCAGAATAAATAAATTTCGCACCGAGAGTACATTACAGGTTTTGTATAGTTGGAATCGGTGGTGGGAAATTGGTACGGGGGTCTCCACCCTTCTTTTAGTACCGCTCTTTGGGCGCGCTCTAGCTTTAAGAGATATGTTTTTTGCGTTCCTCCCCATGCAGCGATGCAATACTGCCTGACTGATTGGCAAAGAGCTAAATAGGTGAGCTTTATGACCTGACTATCGACAACATTGTTAAGAGCTTTGAATACAAATATAAGTTTTCGCAATCTGGAGGTGAATATGTCAATATGTGAGTGAAAGAAAAGAAGATCGACTATTTTTACTCCAAGATATTTAACACAGTTGATTCGAGACAGAGCAGGGCAATTACACAACGGATGGGCCAGGACATTGCAGGAGTGAGCGACTAGAGCGTGGGAAGATGACGAAGGCTTGCCTAGAGTGGTCAATGAAAGTCAAAGTCAAAGTCAAAATCTTTTATTCATTTCGTCACAATGTGATGCTTATGAACTTCAAAATAATAAATTTATAAAATGATTAGTTAAAGACTCTACATTTACATTTACTGCCACGTTTGCAAAGCAAGGGGGTAGAGCCATGAGAAAAAACGGGCAATAAAACTCACGGTCACTCTTTTTCATCGCCAGGTTTTGCACAATACAAATAATTTACATTTTGTAAGGTGCTGCAACAGTTACACCTTCTATATCACTTATATATATTTACTGTACATAATAATACTCAAGCATAATACTTAATTTTAATTTTGATGTTCAGGCTAACTAATAGCCTCTTCAGAATAGACATGGTGAAGCAGGAGCATCCACTTACATTATCTATACCTAATAATGCAGGCAATCCGCGAAAGTGATCAGAACCATGATGGAAATGACGCAGTTAAATATTAAAATTTTATACCAGCCCGCAAGACCGTCATCGACCAGTCATCGCAAGTAGCACCCGTTCACGAGTATGACGCATGGGCCAGCCATCATCCGTCTCGCCATATAAGAGGGACAGGGATGACCCGACACACGACGCCACAACAAGAAATGACATTTTAGTGAGCATGACGACAACTGTATACGAACCGGCAGTAAGAAACAATCTATTGGTATACTGACCATGACCCCCAATTACCTCCATTTTCCAGATCGTTATTATTAACATAAATTAGTGGAACGCGTAAAGGAATGCAAATGTAGAAAGAATTTTGTGAAGGTGATAAGTGGACAATGATATGATCAGGGATAAATAATGTTAAACTACATTAAAAAAATCATAAAAATATCCAAATCCTGCAAAAATCATGTGTTCATGAGGCACCTCCACTTAACATGTCACTTATCAAAACGAGAATTTAACAAATTTATAAAATAGTTATATTAAAGGGTCAGAAAAAACGTAACAAACCAGATATGACAGAATATCAACTTTTCCACAGAGCGACTGCCGTCTGACCTATGCAACCCAAGGGAATAGCGATATTCCATTATTTAGACCAGTATCAGTTTATTTGAGGGCACGGACTCTCCGTAACTACTGTCAAATGTTATTCTAATATTCTAATTGTAAAATATTTCTACACCGCATACGGTAGTATATGTGAAACACTGTATAATATTTGTAATATCTGTAATACCATGTACTAAGAAATAAACTATATTCTACTCCATTCTATTCAAAGATCTTCATGATAGCCGGGACCGACGGCTTAACGTGCTCTCCGAGGCACGGGACAAGCGATAATGAATAATGCAATACGCACATAACTCCGAAAAGTCAGTGGTGCGTGCTTAGGATTCGAACCCGATACCATCTGCATGGCAGTCTGTTGGTATCTCCACTAGGCTATCGCTGCGTTTATTTGCTCGATATACTTAGATGTACTAAGTACGACGAATTTAAATAAGTATATGAAACCACTGAAAGCAATCAAAGGTCATTGGGCATATCTGACCCGCTTTGCGAACAGTGACGGACACTAACCTAAATAGTTTAAAAAAGGAGAATAATATGACCTTTCATTGCATATAATTCTTGGATTAAAAATCGTCGGAGAAAAATGTACAGGATCCTTTAAAAAAGAAAACAAACGGTATCAAAGGTTTTTATTTCATATTATAAAGGCATAAAAATAATATCGAAATGAGCTAATGTTTAGAGTTATGTGACACCACTATGATAGAATCAACCAACCGACGTTTGACTATGCAGACGTGTTTCTTGTCTTTTGTTGTAAAGTAATTAAATATAGCAGTCTGACCCTAATTGTGTCGTGTGTGTTCATACCAATCAGCAAATATGAACTGCATTAACTAAGTACATAAACAATACTTGTGCTAGTTATGTCGATCCCAGGATTTAGCCCGTTTGGCCGGAGCCAAAAAACAGGACAAAGTCCTCCGTCAACACCAACTCCGCGTAGTAGAAAATGTGCCCAAGCAGCTCAAAAAACCTATCCAGAACGAGATGCCCCAGGAAGTCGTGCCTACACCGGAGATTGAAAGATGGCTGGATACGGTGGAGACTTCCCCTAATGAGTTATGCACCGTCGTTGCCGAAGGAAAAATGAACTCGAACCAGAAAGAGCTGGTCTCAGGTCTGTGCCGTAAAGTTATGGGTGCGACAGCCCATATAGCCGTAGTATACCAATCTTTGAAACAAAAGACCATCCTTGCGCACTCGAACATACAACACCTAAATACCCAGCTGGACCTTAGTAGCTCTCTTAAGGAAATTAAGGCGACAGTCGAGGATAAATTACAACCTGCAAGCAGTAACTATTTTGCAGATATGGTGAAGAAAGGAAGAGATCAGTTTTTACGTCCTAATAACCTGAGTACCATTGCAATTTATCCCAGCGACAAATCGAAATCAAGCGACGATACGAAATCCCTGGTCCAAAAGATTATTTCACCGGAGGAACTAAAACTTCATGTATGCGGTCTGAGGAAAGTACGTAATGGAGGCATTCTAATCAGCACCGAAACTAAGCAGGACATTGAAAAGCTTAAGAACTCGCATAAGCTAGTTTCATCGGGCCTTACCGTCGAGGAACCAACGAAACGTCGCCCAAGAATTACCATCGTAGGTGTTCCCGTATCCCTTAGCGAAAAGGAAGTGCTCGACTGCGTATATGAGCAAAACCTTGCCGACAAATTCCCAAAGTCGTCTCGTGATTCTTTCTTAGCCGCAGTTAAGTTGAGCCATAAATCAGGTAAGAAGAACCTCCCAACCTGTAACTTTGTTTTGGAAGTAGCTCCCTCAATCAGAAGGGCACTGGTAAATCAAGGTCGCGTATTCATCAACTGGACGTCATGCCCGGTGCGAGACTTTACGATTGTCACGAGATGTTACAATTGCCAGCAGTTCGGTCACGCCACCAAGTATTGCCGAGAAACCAGCCCCACTTGCAACCATTGCGGCGAACTTGGTCATTCCTTCAAAGAATGTAGCAGCAAGTCGGCCTCTCCAAATTGTGCACGTGCAAACGTTTTAAGAGGAAATCCGACCATCAAACATATTCATTGGATAAATACATTCAATCCATAGATTATGAGGGCGCCTAAGAGCGTCACTTTCTATTGTATTTATTAAGCGCGTTTACTTATTTAACTTTTATATTTTACTTGTTTACAGTTTTTACATATAATTATAAATGACCAACCAATTGATCGGTGACCCAGATAATTTTTCTGTGTCTGAAACAAAAATATGTGATGTTTATGCGTGTAAATATTCTATACCGAGTAGTGAAAAGGTGCTGACTTTGCTGACACAAAATATTCGTAGCATAAACCGTAATATAAATGGTTTTCAATTACATACATACATACATACATAGACTCACGCCTGTTTGCCGGAGGGGTAGGCAGAGACTATGGAGCGCCATTTGCAACGATCCAAACATATCTCTCTTGCTTCATTCACTCCCATCAGATTCCTCATGCATGCTCTTCTGTTCAGGGTGCTTCTAACCCGTCCTGTTTTTAGGATGTCTCCAATCTGGTCAGAGAACGTCCGCCTAGGTCTTCCCCTTCGTCCTGTCCCTTCCACACTTGCTTTATATATCTGCTTGGTCAGTCTTTCGTCATCCATCCTCTCTACGTGTCCAAACCATCTTAGCATACTTTTCTCGATGCTTGTCACTACTTCTTCTTTTACCCCACAACACTCTCTTATCACACAATTCTTTACTCTGTCAGTCAAAGAAACACCACACATACTTCGCAGTGCTCTCATTTCTACAGCATTTATTCTACTTTCATGACTCTTCTGTCATACCCAACTATCACTACCATACATAAGAGTAGGTACTAACACCCCTCTATGGACAGCCAAACGTGCCTTTTTGGACACGTTTTGGCTATTCATAAACGCCTTCAGAGCTCCATTCACTCTATTACCTGCATTAACTCTTCTTTCAATATCTTCTACATTCTTACCATCTCTTGTAAACAGCGTACCTAAATATACAAACTCATTCACTTGCTCCACTCGCTGTCCATCGATCATAACATTACAAGCCGTAACGCATTCCTCCTTTTCAAAAACCATAACTTTCGTTTTACTTACATTTAGTTTCATTCCTTTCCTCTCTAACGCACCATGCATGATTGTTACCATCTCCTGCAACTCCTCCGCTGAAGACGCAAGTATAACCTGATCATCAGCATAAAGGAGGCATTTGACAAGTAACTCATTCATCCTTAATCCACAGTCACTATTTTTCAAATCTTGCAAACAACTGTCCATGAAGAGGTTGAACAGCCACGGCGACGCTACACATCCCTGTCTAACACCTGTTTCGATGGTAAACCAATCCATGTACGACCCATTTATCCTCACACAAGCTCTAGAATCTTCATAAAGGGATTTCAGAGCTCGTATGAGGCTGCTGTTCACTCCATACATCGACAGTACCGACCACATTTCATTCCTCACCACTTTATCGTAAGCCTTTTCCAAATCCACGAATGCGCAATAGACCTTTTGACCTTTGGCCAAGAATTTTTCGGCTACACACCGCAAGGAAAAGACTTGATCCGTGCACCCCATACCCTTTCGGAATCCTGCTTGTACATCCCATATTTTCTTGTCGGTTACTTCCATAACTCTTTCAATCAGTACCTTCGCATACAATTTGCCAACAATGCTGAGAAGGCTAATGCCTCTATAGTTCTTGCAGTCTTGTTGCGAGCCTTTTCCCTTATAAAGAGGCACAACCACCGCTGTGGTCCAGTCATCAGGTAATCGGCCGGTGCTCCAGCACAAGTTAAATAAACGCTGCAGCTGACCAACTATGATGCCCTGTCCAGCCTTCTGCATTTCAACTGTAATCCTATCATATCCTGCAGCCTTACCTAATTTCATACTTCCCAACGCCTACACAATCTCATCCACACCAATATCGCTTTCATCATTGCTATTATTACTATTAATTTCGTCGATCGATGTCTCTATCGCCGTTCTTTCAAATAGACCTTCAAAATACTCCTTCCATCTCTTCAGCACGCATGATTCACCATTCAGTATCTTTCCATTCTTGTGTCTGATTGACGTGTATTCTGAGGATTGAGTTCTTCCTCGAACTGCACGAACGGATTTCCAGAAAAACTTTATGTTTCTCCGGAAATCTTCAGATAGTCTGCTATCAAACTCATCTTTCTTTTCCTCTTTTTTCCTTTTAACAATTTCTTTCACAATTATTTTTGACCTAACAAATTCCTTTCTTGCTTCATCTATGTCATCACTCGTTGCCTTTCCCATTTTTTCATTTGCTCTGGCAGCCAACCAATCTAACCAAGCTTTCTTCTTCTCTGACACTGCTGATTGTACATCTTTGTCCCACCATGTATTCCTAACCTTTCATATTTTCCGTCTCTTGATCACACCACATACTTCAGACGCTACACATACTATATTATCTATAAAATATTGCCATAATTCTTCTATATCATTTATGCCATCGAACCTCTCAAATCCGGCTATCAATCTTCGCTTATACTCATCTTTCACATCTTTTTCTTGCAGATTTTCTACTTTTATTCTTTCTAGGACCCTATTTTCATAATGTTCTCGGTGTCGCCATCCTTTAAAGAGTCCACTTATCCGGCTCATCACCAAGAAGTGGTCTGTGTGGATGCCGATCCCTCGATACACCCTTGTATCTAACACATTCTTTCTCAAACGTTCATCTACAATTACAAAATTAATCATACTTCTTCTAACATTCTTAGCCTCACGCGTATACATGTGTATCCTTTTGTGATCAAACATGGTGTTTGTCACACAAAGGCTCCACTCTAAACAAACCTCAAGAAAAACTTTTCCATTTTCATTCACACTCTCATCACCAAATCCACCTAAAACCCTTTCAAATCCATCTCGTTTTACTCCCACCCATCCATTGAAATCACCTAACAAGATCAATCTTTCGTTATCCTTACATTTCCTTAAAATCGCTCTTAAGTTCTCCCAAAATTCCTGCCTTTCGTCTTGTTCTTGCTGTGACATACCCGCTACTATATTGACCGGGGCGTAAACCCCTACAATAAAGAAACGAGTAAGTCCTACTTTCATTCTCATCCACAATAGTCTAGCATTTACACATACATATTATTCCTTAACGCACTCATTCATTCGCGCAGACAGTATTAAACCAACTCCGTTGCAGGCTCTGGTGGTACTGTCTACCCCAGACCAATAAGCCGTGTAGCTGTCATGCTTGGTGGGGCCACAACCTTTCCTTTTTGTCTCATTCACACATAGAACATCAATCTTTCTATCATCCATCATCTGGCATACTTCATTCAATTTACCATCCATTCCTCCTCCAACATTTAATGTTGCAAACCGGCTTTCCATAGGCCGCTTTTCGCCCTCGCGGGAAACGAGACGTGATGGGTTGCGAACCGCGTCGCCGCCGTCTGGAGAAATATTATTTTCAGTTCTCATAGCGTTCCCACGAGTAATAGGGATTTAGAATGTCCATCCGCGCAGAGCCCTGTACGGGGGTAAGATGGAATACTAGCTGTGCCCTGTGACCACCAACACATGCACCCTCCATTAGCGACCAGCTTGCCCTCTGGCCATGAATCCCTCGGCACGGGTCGGTTGACACCTTGGATTGGGATTTGTTTTCGGGTATGCTCCCTGAATGTTGGTTTTATTTCGGAGTTTTCCTTCTCCTAGACGGGTTGCCATCCAAAGCTGACGAGGCCCATCCCCCCAAAGAGAGTGGTTTAATTTCGGAGTTTTCCTTCTCCTAGACGGGTTGCCATCCAAGGCTAACGAGGCCCATCCCATATTGCATAATCTCGAGGTTAACTGTGACATTATAGTGTAAACAGAATGTTGGCTGTCAAGCCATACAACTGCTTTTCCACTTCTTGATGGATATTGTGTACACAAAACCGAAACTAAGTTAAATCAAAATGATGGTCTAGTAGTCTACTCTAAAAATAATTTGAATATATCCGTGGAGGAACCTTTATTTCTGGGCAGTAAGTGCTTGATAGTTAAGATCAATTTAAATACAGTAGTTTTAGCAATTTATAGGCCGCCTTCCCAAAATATTGAATTATTTTTGGAATCGCTAGACACACATTTAAAAAGGTTATCGAATTTTCAGAACATTACACTGACAGGTGATATAAATATTAACATCGCGTCTCAAAGAACCGACATTCATGCACATAGTTACCTAAACATTTGCTCATTTCATGGGTTGTTACCAACACATTATCACCCAACTCACCAAAGTGGCTCATGCTTAGACATTTCATTATAAAGTCAATTAACCCAACAATAACATTAATAACTAATTCACCATTAACAGATCACTGTGCTATTCTATTGACCGTAAAATTATCTTTGCCCAGGAACAACTGCACACGCAGCTATGCAAAAGTGGACATGAAAGCCCTCGCAACTAGTATAAGTAGCATAGATTTTAAACCAATTTTTAACTCGAAGGATGCGAATAGTTCTCTACAATATTTCATAAGCTCAGTGCAAGATGCAGTAATAAAACATACGTCATTTATATATATGTCTCTAAAATATACTAACATAAAACTTTGGATTACTCCCGGCTTGGTTCGTTGCGTAAGATACCGAGATAGACTCCATCAAAAACTAAAACTGGCACCTGACAATGAAATACTATCCGTATCATATAAAATATACAGAAACTTCAGCAAATATCTTCTAAAAACCATAAAAATTCAATACGACAAAAATCAATTGCAAAAGGCAGGACAAAACAGTAAGCTCGTCTGGAAATTTATAAAAAAAATACATTTACTTGTAAAAATTCGGAAGCACCACTCGACCTACTGTCAACACACAAGTCCAATATCAGCAATTGATAAGATAAACGATTATTTCATTAACGTCGATAGATCTTTAACAAAAAATACTCCTAAACCAAGTAGCTTCCCGTCGCAAACGAGCCAATCACCAACGCTAAATTCTTTTGTATTGCTGGATACCGACGTTGATGAAGTAATAAATATCATATATAAGTAGTTTGAAAGAGGTGTGTGCAGTGGGGTGGGATAATATACCAAACAATATTATCAAAAAATTCAAATACATATTTGCGCCGGTGTTAACACATATTTTTAATTTATGCTTACACGAAGGAGTATTTCGTATTTGTATTATTAATTTTAAATAAATTAGTCTCTAATAATTTACTATAAATCTTAATTTAATTACTTTCACAATAAGTTATATTATAGCATACAATTAAATATTATAGTAATTTGTATCATTACGCAATAATCAAGCGTCATCAGCTCGAAACACAGGTATAACCTTGTTCGAGCGCGTAGCCGATGCCGATAAGTATTATAACGCAATCTTAGTTTTTTTGCCAATGGTGCAAATAGTTATTTTTTAGCCTTATGTACACTATTGTTTATATGCCATATAATTATGATATTATGTAAAACTAAATATAAGACTTTAGGCTAGTTATACCAATTAATCTAATTTAAGGCTAATTGTAGTGTACTTTTTGTATTTTTGAGGATAAATAAATTGTTATTATTATTTATACGCTGTCTCTTTCGCACATTGAACAGGTTTTTTTTCGCACATTTAATAGCTGCGCCCATATCGCTAGCATTGTTTATTATCTATCTTGGGCCATACACCAGGAAGCAACTGTTGCACCCGCTGCCTTTTTAAATGATCTTATGATTGCTTTGGATACGGTTTAAGACGTTTATTTCTCATAAAGAATACAAAATTCACTTATCTGAGAAATACAAGATAACTTACAAGTACTTACATTTAGAGTCTTCATTTTTCTAACAAGCACTCAGATTTAACAGACATAACTAAACACTACACATTTCTATGGTTATAACTTATTATATAAATCACTAGACATAGCACCGGTTATTTATTACTTTTAAACAAAAATAAAATAAAATAAAAATACATTCCAACCAAATACGCAAATATAAAATAATGTGGGTAATGCAAAAACAAACACTTTTGGTATCACATTAATGACGAAAGGCTCATATTAAGTAACGGAATGCAGTTGTTATCGCATAGCGATTATCATAGCAACCGTTGTCTATTTTTAAACATTGTGTGTTATGTTATTTTGAAACAATTATGTATGCTATTTTGACATAATTATATGTGTATGTTATTTTGTAACAATTATGTATGTATAAATCTATAAATATATATGTAATGTTGTAAATAAAATTAAGTCATAAATATAATATCATAAATAAAGTATGTATTTTGTTAGATATATATATATACATATATTTTCTTAAACTAATGCGTATTTTTTAGAATATAGTACTTTAATTTCTTTTTAAACAAGGCCATCGTCTGAATATCTTTTATATCTTTAGGTAGTTTGTTGTATAACTGAGCTCCTTCGTATCTAATATTTTTGTATCCATAGTTAGTGCGCGGTACATTCAAGCAGATATTATTTGCATTTCTTAGCATGCGATGTTGTATTTGCGCTTTTTTCGTAAATGAAATTTGCGTGTGTATTTGTTTGTTCAATATTTTTCGTACTAGAATACAAGTGTGATATTTATACATTTGTTCTATTGACATTAATTTAGTTGTATTATATACTGTAGTAGTTGGTGTAAAATAGTTCATATGAAACAGTAATTTTATAATTTTATTTTGTGTAGTTTGTAACGTTTTTAGATTGGACTTGGCTGCCGTGCCCCATAGCTCGATTAGATAACATAGGTGGGATTTGACTAATGAGTTATATATAATATAAGAGACGGATCTGGGAAAACAACGTGCAGATCCACGAAGCCTACCCATGAGTGATGATAATTTTGATTGGATTTTGTCAATGTGAGGTCTCCACGTAATTTGACTATCAAGGATAAGGCCAAGGTATTTTTCTGACTCTACTTTTGATATAGGTGTTGCACCAATGCATAGAGGGGGGTGGTCAGGGATTTTTTTATTTTTTGGGCTGAATATCATATAATTGGTCTTAGATACATTAATGGTTAGTAAATTATAGCGGAACCAAGTGGTTAGCTTATTCAAATCATCCTGAGCCTGTCTAACAACTGTATTGATGTCATTACCAAAGTAAAAGAGAGAAGTATCGTCGGCATATAATGTGACGTCCCCCAGCAGACCAAGTTCTTTGATATTATTGATATAAATCAAGAATAAAAGGGGCCCAAGGATTGAACCTTGGGGCACGCCACATGATGGATCAAATTGAATAAAAAATATGTTAAAGAATTAGCATTTTATTTTTCTTACCTATATGAATTAATAAGCAAACGCCCGCGACTTCGTCGGCCTAATTCAGTGATCCTGCGGGAATACCGGGATAAAAAGTAGCCTATAACCTTTCTCATGAATATCACACACTAAAATATTTTTTCAAATCGGATCAGTAGTTTTAGAGATACAGAGTATGGATATATACATAGATAACACTTGAATTTTTTGAGATTCCCGTAGCTCACATTAATGCGACTAATGCCATAGTAAATGAGAGCCATAGATGAATACACTCTGCTATATTTTGTTTGTAACCGCCATGGGTATAATTTCAATACTAAGGTGCCCATTTACCTTTCAAACAAATATAATCATACAGCGTGGCACTGCCATAGCTAGAAAAAATAATTAATTAAAATAGTAGCTACTTACCGTAAGTAAACTAAATAATATACATCTGTTTATTGGGAACGTAAAATATTACTAAAAAGTCATTGGTGCGTGCCGTGGATTCAAACCCGATACCCTCTGCATAGCAGTCCGTTGGTATCTCCACTAGGCTGTCTCTGCCACTAGTCTTACCAGATATGACAGAATAACATCTATGGTCTAGTAAAATATAGCATCTTTTTGCCAACCAGAAATGCAGTGTTCAGATTATCAACCATTCTCTTACTCATTTTCACTACTGTCGCCACGTTGAGCAGCAATAATATAGGAGTCTAGGCACCGAGTTTTAACAACGTGAAGGTGCGGACAATTCCAAACTTTCTTGTATCTTGCGACATAATTATTGAATTTAAAATCAAGGAGAAATAAAACAAATGAAGGATACCAAATTATTGACAGAAGGCTTGTGTTCATAAAGTGCTTCATTTAGTTTGATAATATGTCTTACATAAGAACGAAGCTAAACTGACTGATTGTGATATTTAGATTAAATCTTGTAGTAATATACGGGCTAGTTGCGACAGAATGCTGTTATGTCAAGCATGCCACGTCTGTTTAATACAATTTGTGAGTTATAGTGTTAAGACAGTTAGGAATATATACGAATTATTGCTTGTGATTATATAAGAATAAAATACCTCACAAAATTGGTAAAGGATTTTAATCAACATTTTACAGTAACACGCTACATAACTCCTGTTACCTATCTGTACATATAAAACTCTTGCGTTACTGGCTGGCTAACAGACAAGCTACAGCCAAAACTACGGGGCGCAAGAAGCTGAAATTTGGCATATACATTTGGATTTCCCAAAAGTCTCACGGGATCCGGCAGAAACAGTTAATGTGCGGGCGTAGCTGCGAGCACCCTCTAGTGCAATTATAAAGTGTAATGTGTCTGTTTGTAAGAACGCGATAAACCTAAAAACTGCCAAATGAGTTTTATACCGCTTTTTACCAATGGATAGGCTGATTCCTGAGAAAGGTTTAGGTGTATAATTTACGCGGGCGTACTCACGGACGAAGTATAGTATATAATAGTTTGAAGCTTTGTTTGTAAGAGTTGAGCATTCTGATATTTCAAAGAACAAACATTCATGTTAATGTTGTATTGCCAACATTAATATGTTAGAATTTATAGACCATCCAAAGAATTTCGACATAACCTAACGATGAAACTGAAACAAGATCCGAGACTGACGCGGTTACATCCATAACGAGTGTAAACATTGCTTATTAAAATTAGGAACGGTAAGTTTAGTCACATAGTTTAGCCAGAATTTAATAATTTTGTCGTTTGCATAAAACTATATATTTACAGACCAAAAAGGTTAAAGTACAGACTTCTAAGTACTGGACATTAAAAATGAATGAGTTGCGCAGACGTAGTAAATTATATACAGTCATAAAATCCTATTACTTTGTAAACTACATTGTATAACTTTAATTATAACGATTGGTTTAAATATTTTAAGTAAGCTTGTTTTTAATTATGTTATGCAAAACTCAGTACTCTTCTTAAAAGGATGATTGAATTGTAAGAGTGGTCTAGGATTTTTCTGACCGTGAGCGTGATTTAAATTTTAACCCTAAAATAGTCGCGCATTTCCATGAAACGTAAGTGATAGCGTGGGGAGCATTTTGCCGCCCATACTCAATCATATTTTCTTGCAAAATTATACTTAAATTAGTTTACAATAATTTTAAAAGCAGGATAAAACATAAACTTTCAGAAAGTAATTAGTATTTATGAAAAAAATGTTTTGGGATATTTTAAGTATATTTTTTTTAATTTTAACAATATCTTTACCTTAACCCACATGAATAAATGGAAAATAAGATAATAATTTTTATTTAACAACATTTATTAAACCTTTTTCAAAATCTACGATATGCACTTCAGCAAATCAGTCCTGACACATGAACATACAATGTTCGTTGCACAGTAACTTTGCGCATCTATTGTACCCTTTTTTTGACCTTATATTTATTTTCGATGGATATATTAATTCGATGGACATTTAACACCTTTTCTACCCGCGGGTAAATTTTGTTGTTGCATAAATCGGGCGATTTGGTTTCTCAGTTGTTTCTGCAAAGTATTTAGTTTGGATCAGCTTGCACCAACTTCTTCAAAATCCGTCTTTTCTTCCAACCACGAAACCATTTCTGCGTTTTGCTTGTTTGTTTTGCTTACCTAAACAAATATGAGTTTAGTAAACAAAAAGAAAAATCGTCCAGCCACATAATAAATTACTATAATTTTAAACAAAGAAAACAAATAATATTTCAACTTAACTAAAAACAGTCATACGAATTTTACTTACGTGAACACATTGTCAATAATCGCTTCCTCCTGCGGTCACCCAAGAACTGAATTTCTTCTAATTTCTAAAACAAGGAGCCAAGGTGCGGAGGGGCAGCTACTAGGACGCTTGAACTTGACAAATGCATCGTTTAAGAAATAATGCGATTTTTTCGCTGCGGGCGCCAAATGCTCATAGCGCGAGCACTCTAGGATTAACAACTGTTGAGGCATTTTGCATAAAATATTAAAATGATATATCCAACTATCTTCGTAAACTTACGCATTAATGTAGTAGGATAACAAATTTTATTAATTAAATCATAGTCCCACCCCATCAACCGCTGACTGTGTGAATTAACAGATATAACAAATATATTATACAGGGTTAAGCGTGAATAACAGAAGGTAGTAAGTAACTTGTTGAACTAGACTTAGAAATACGTTCAGTCATAGTTTTCTAAGGCAGTTCCTAAAATTTTGCTAGTTACTACATTAAAAATGGGCCTATTGGATCGGAAAAATAGTACTCTCTCATAGAATATCGACGGTAAGTAGCAATGTGGACACTGTTATGCTTCGTTTGTAAGTGAAGCGCCGAATGGTCAATCATCAATTTCTCAAGGACGGTCCTGTTTCATCTACCTGCCTGTAACGGCTTAGAGGTATTACCTTGTCTGTCTATGAAATGGTTAGACACACAGCTACATATGTAGATAAACAAGGCTCCAATCTTCTAGCACACTTTACTGACAAAGCTATTCATAGTATTACTTCAAGTGTCGAATAATGCCAGTACAAGCAATTAAGGTGAAAGTATATTGTGCGAAATATTAATGAAATTTACTTAAATCGCGACGTTCTTTAAGTGATATTAATAATTTACGTAAATAGGTTACGTATAAATTATAAAAGTTATGTTTAAGCGAAACCATTATATGTTGTACCGATAATTATAAAATACCTTTATGAAAATTCTTCAAAATTTCTTATAACTTAATTCAATTCGTAATAATCATTAATACTTGGAAGTTGTTTTGTCAAGTTTACAAACATGAAATCTGAACATGGCAACCACAATTATTTAATAAGGAAAATTTAATGAAGTGTGATCAAGCAACAGCAAAAATACCTATTTATAATAAAACGACACAATATAAAAATGAGATCTAGACTAAATATTAGCACGTCAATTATTTACCTAGCCAATTCGTAAAGTCATATCCTAATTTTAGGTGTTGCTTGCATTAAATAAAAATATTTTAACATACGTTTGTCATGAATCATAGTATTTACAAAGACAGCGCAGAAATAAAATAATTTATTCACTGATATATACGATAAATCTGAATATTGCTTTTATATGTAGATGCTACAAAAATGTCAAATTTAATTAAGCACTTTCTACCATGGAGAGCTTCAGAGCGCCAGTTCTCGTAAATAAGTTTGTAAAAAGTTTTGAAGCAGTTTCGATCTAATGCCAGTGTCATGCTTATGTCATAGGTATAAGGTATTCTCCTAAATAAACTAATATTTGAATAATATCGCAACCAGATCGTAGATTGGACAATGTGTAAAACTATGTGTCAATGTGGAACTATGTTTGATACTTAATAGACAATAATGTCATTAAGTTAGCAGAATACCATTTGTGAGTCAGTTCAAAATAAAAATAATAATCTTAATGCGTTCAAAACACAGTTTCGATGTCAGATAAAATACGAGAATTGGCCTACAGATGTCAATAAAACAATAGCAAAAGCAAGTCAAAAATCTGAAAGAGTCATTAAGGTCCGCAGTGCTAACGTATCGCTTAGCGTTGTGCCAGATCATCACCTGTGACCTAGGCTAGCGGCCATTCGTATGTGAATAGGCTTATAAGTTTCCTTTGTACTAGATCTGTATGTTTCAAACTGCGTGGAGAGAATTAAGAAAATAGGTCAAACATATTTAGAACTTTCGTACAACTTATTTTTTTATGTTCGTTTCAACCGCTTACTACGAGGCAATTCGACTGCTCTTTGGCTTTCTATAACATAAAACAGACCCTAAAGACTTAGGCGTACATACTTTTGTTTTTATTGGCGCACCGAGCTAAGATCAAATTTGCCACGGAGAAAGATAAACAAAACAATAAAAATGCATTATATATTACACTGATAAATCGGAATACATCATCCACCGACATAATCAAAAATCCTAACACACCACAATGTGATGAATATGATATGTTGTGGTCGATTTTGATTAACCACAACGCATTGCTATAAAACATATTCATCTAGTAGAGTTGTCTGTTACAAACTAAAACTTTATCCAGCAGTGAGTGGACTGATGGAGGCAAATAGAAAATAAAAGCTGAGAAATAATCTATACATATAAATAAAATTAAAGTGTCTGTCTGTGATTTCAAAATAAAGATGTTTTGTCCAGTGGATATAGTTAGTTACACGATTCTAAGTCCTTAACAACCCTTTTGAACATGTTTGTCTGACTGTCTTTCTGTTTGTCCGGGGTAATCTCTGGAATGGCTGAACCGATTCAAATGAGACTTTCACTGGAAGGTAGAGGACTTTAAAGCGTTACATATAGGCTTTAATTTGACCCGGTAGGTGGCGCTGTTGTTGCGATACCGAGTCTTTACTTCTTCTACTCATCTATACTACATATAAATAAAATTGAATTGTCTGTCTGTGATTTCAAAATAACTATGTTTTTAGGTAGAGGACTTATAAGCAAAGGGTCAGTCATCACGAAATCTGGAAAATCACCGGTCGTATAAAGATTAAATTTGGCAGAGAAAATTATAAAATGTTACTTTTATCCGCGTGCAAAGCCGCGGGTGCCAGCTAGTTTATTTATAAAACAACTGTCTGATTAGTATTATATTGTCTTTCGGGATATATACCACGTACCTTTGTTTCGAGCACTGTTGCAATCTATAATAATCAGTGTTTAATCTCTATGGAGTAAGACAATATAAAGGCTGCTACACATAGCGCAGCCAAGCCACGTGAACCCGGCGGCATACAAAGCCGCTGCCTGGTCGCACGAATCAGCCGCCGGCATGGCCGCCCGAGTGGGCCGCCGGCCGGCCGCGGGTTGCAACTTGCTACTTGTGTGAGGTCGTTCTATACAACTGGAATGATGCTCGGCGTGCGGCAGATGCCGGCGGCACATTGAAAACCTGATGAGAAATATTTAACTGAAATTATGAAGGCAGTTGTCCAGCCAACTACTTCGCGTTGCTTGTTCGAAAAGTTATATGATTTGGATGTAATTCTTTAAGAAGTTATACCTAGTTTTAAAGTTCTGTAATAGGTTTTAAAAATACGGGTAAATAAGTTTTATCTCATTAATAACATAATCTTGTAGCTTAGCATTGCAAGTCTTTTTTATATCAATAAAGGTTACATGATTATATCTTGCATTCATGTATTGAAGTTATATAAGAAGAAATATAAATTTAACTGAGATGTATATCTTGAAAATCCCAGGCAGAGATGCTTATTAGTCAAACTTTGGAGTAATCCGAGAACCGTTCACTCATATGCACTAGGTACCTCCATATTATTATTCAAGGATGTATAAAAATTTTAGAAAAGATTCATTAGCACTCTGATTCACTGTAACTGGATATTGGTCAGAAAACTATATTACAGAAGAAAGCACTAAGCCTTGTTATATCCCTCGAATGTTCGCCCGCACAACATAGGATCAAAAATATTATTATATCCGCTGAAAATATAGTATGGTATGACCTTGCCTACTCCTTTGGGCATATATGAGCGATAACTTGGGTAATGATGTATGTATGATGCTATTTGATTGCTGCCGAGCGTAGACGCACAAAAAGAATGCACACTGCATCATTTATTTTCCTTTCAAATTTATTACTATTGAGATGGGTGAGCAACTTACGCGATAGAGAAAATTACTTATTTATTTACTCGTCTGATTGGTGGAAAGAATAAGAAATAAGTTGTAAGAGGATCTAGTTTTACTTAGTTTGTTGCTTTACAAGAAAAGAATACTCCTACTCGCAGCTCTTTCTGCCGTTGGCGTTGATATTTTATTGGCGTAATAATATGCTTGAATTGGTTATTGTATTTTTGCTGGTTAAAATTAGTAATGGTAAGGATAAACTAATAGTGGTAAATAATAGTAGCTCTGTATAAACGTCATCGCTTTACTAGAGATAATTATACTAGAATAACTGTTTTAAAATCTAAGGATTACTGATTTGAAAATCATGCAATAGCTCCCAACGTTCAAAGAGCGACTACATGCAATTTCCAATTATTAAAATAATAAAATTGTGCCACATTTATACATATACACAGGTTTATACATAACCGTGGTAGCTGTTGTATAACCAACCACCTGACCTGCCACCAAAACTACCCTAATCTATCGCTTTAAAAAATTATGAAATCAATAGTTTAATTTAGCATTCCCGTCCGTGTTTACCATGATTGCATCACCACTAACAATATGTATTCGAATTTGGAACAAACCGAAATCAAATTAAAATCATTGTGCCGCTATATTTGGATGTGCCACATACTACGATCATTATAAATTATATAACCGCTTGGATGAATGCGCCGTTATCTTACAATTGCCGCCGAGTGCACCCCGATAGCTTATAATGGCCGCCGCCGCGCGATAACATAAACAATTTTTGTCGACTCGTATATAACACGAATCTGCTCTGAAGTGATTTTTTTCTTAAAGCTTATGAATGACTCTTTCAAGTGTTAGCAAGTGTTTGTTGATATTTGGTTTCTAAATTATTATACTTAGTGTCAAACATTGACGAGCGTTGAAAACACGTTTATATTAACTTTGAACGGGTTTATATTAAAAAGTAAATCGGTGACATATGTATTTGATGACTTTTTTCGACGTAATGGTTATATCTGCATGCGATAAATTAAAAAAGTCACCACATTCTAATAATAAAATAATTTTATCAATGTTCAATTGGCGCGAAATTTTTGCCGACGGCGGGACCGCACGGGAACAATTGACGTTTTGTGTAATGGTTTATTTAATCTAAATAAACCATTACATTACTGTTGCAATGTGTTTTAACTAGGAAATGTATTGAAGTAAGAAGTTAAACAAAGAACGAGGCAAGTCACCGTAGAGTGAACAGCTACAAAACTAAAAACACCGCAATTGCTCACTCTAAAATGTTGCGTACATTATTATAGCAAAAAAAGTGACAAAGGTCACTTGGGTTTACTCAACGGATATTGAATCAAAGTGACAAAAGTCCCTGAGGTTCATCTGAGCGGTTAAATAACTATTAAGGTTACGTACACAGGGTTCTAGAGTTGCGTTACTGTCAAAGTATATAGCTGTCGTGTGTATCCGTTCCATAAAATATTACTGCCATGATAATATATTGCGTTTCAATTACTGAATCTTAAATCGGCCCTCTAATTTTCTAAACAGCTTTTATTTAATCGTGATGGTCACGAAATCGTGCATGAAACAGTTAGGCCTCTAATATGAGTTCATGTTGATACGATCGGATCGAAGCTCGTGAGTAATTTCAATGGCATAAGTTCATGAACACATCAGCTAAAGAAACTTCACTACTTGCTATGCCTTATTGCTGATATTAACATTTGGCAGCGGTATAGGTTCTCTCTATAATTAAGTAAAATTCGTCGTCCAAGCGTTACCCCGGTTGGATTCAAGACTTACACGCCTTGCAGCCCGGTGTCCGCTTACTAGTCTTACCAGATCATCATCTTCATCGCCCTGGTGTCATCCCAGTTGCATTCAAGACTTACACGCCTCGCAGCCCAAAGTCCGCTTTTACTGGTCTAACCAGGTATGACGGAATATCAACTTTTCCACAGGGCGACTGCCGTCTGACCTCCGCAACACAAAGGTAGCAATATTCCATGATTTAGACCAGTATATTTTATTTGAGGGCACGGTCTCCCCATAACGACTGTCAAAGATCTTCAGGACAGCCGGGACCGACGGCTTAACGTGCTCTCCGAGGCACGGGACAAGCGATAATGAATAATTCAATACGCAAATAACACCGAAAAGTCAGTGGTGCGCGCCTAGCATTCGAACCCGATACCATCTGCATGGCAGTCTGTTGGTATCTCCATTAGGCTATCGCTGCCTGTATTTGCTCGATATATTTAGATGTACTATGTACGACGAATATAAATAGGTATATGAAACCACTGAAAGCATACAAATTTCAAACAAATATAATCATGCAGCGTGGTAATAGCTAGAAAAAATAATTAATTAAAATAGTAGCTACTAGAAAGTAGCTACTATTTTAATTAATTATTTTTTGCGTGCCGTGGATTCGAACCCGATACCCACTGCATGGCAGTTCGTTGGTATCTCCACTAGGCTGTCGCTGCCACTAGTCTTACTAGATATGACAGAATAACATGTATGGTCTAGTAAAATATAGCGTCTTTTTGCCAACCAGAAATGCAGTGCTCAGATTATCAACCATTCTCTTACTCATTTTCACTACTGTCGCCACGTTTAGCAGCAATAGTCTTGGCACCGAGTTGTAACAACCTGAAGGTGCGGGTGCAAATCCAAAATTTCTTGTATCTTGCGACATAATTATTTAATTTAAAATCAAGGAGAAATAAAACGAATGAAGGATACCAAATTTTTGAAAGAAGGCTTGTGTTCTTAAAGTGCTTCATTTAGTTTGATAATATGTCTTACACAAGAACGAAGCTAAGCTGTCTGATTGTAATATTTAGATTAAATCTTAGAGTAATATACGGGCTGGTTGCGACAGAATGCTGTTATGTCAAGCATGCCACGTCTGTTTAATACAATTTGTGAGTTATAGTGCTAAACATAGTAAGTAATATATATGCATTATTGCAAGTGATAAGAATAATATACCTCACAAAATTGGTAACGGATTTTTATCGAAATACAGTAACTCGCGGAATAACTACTGTTACCTATGCAATTATAAAATGTAATATGTTCCTTCCTGTCTGTCTAAATGGACACGATAAACTCAAAAATTAAACAATGATTTTCGTACCGTTTTATACAAAAGCCCGATTACTGAGAAAGGCTCCGGTGTTTCACGGTATTAGAGCCTTGCTGATTTCAGCATGAATGGGCCGGCTCGACTGGGGAAGTACTATCCTCTCACAGAAAATCGACGTAAAGTAACAGTACCTAAACTGTTGCGTTTCGTTCGGTGAGTGAGAGTGCCGGAGGCCCTATCCCCTATTCCTTCTCCCTCATCCCAATCCTTATCCTATCCTTTTTTCCCAACCCCAAAGGGCGGCAACGCACTTGTGACTCCGGTGGTGTTGCTTGTGTCCATGGGCAGCGGTAATTGCTCACCATCAGGCGATCCATCTACTCGTCTGCCGTCTATAACTATAAAAAAATGGTATAATTCACGCAGGGCGTACTCACGACTGAAGTCTAGTATATAATATTTTGAAGCTATATTTGTAAGAGTTGAGCATTCTGATATTTCAAAGAACAAACATCATCATCCTCCTAGCGTTATCCCAGTCTAAACCTGGAGTCCGCTTTCTAGTCTAACCGGATTTGGCGGAATATTAGCTTTTCAACAGAGCGACTGCCTGTCTGACCTCCGCAACCCGAAGAGATAGCGATATTCCATAATTTAGACTAGTGTCAGTTTATTTTAGAGGTACTGACGCCCTATAACGACTGTCAAAGATCTTCACGACAGCCGGGACCGACAGCTTAACGTGCTCTCCGAAGCACGAGACAAGCGATAATTAACAATTCAATACGCACATAACTCCGAAAAGTCAGTGGTGCGTGCCGTGGATTCGAACCCGATACCCTCTGCATGGCAGTCCGTTGGTATCTCCACTAGTATCGCTGCCTTTTTTTTCAAAGAATAAACATTCAAATTAAATGTTTATTTTCATCTTAATGTTGTATGGCCGTCATTAACATGTTAGAGTTTATAGACCACCCAAAGAATTTCGACATAACCTAGGTAGCGATGAAACTGAAACAAGAAGCGAGACTGACGCGGTTACATCCATTACGAGTGTAAACGTTGCTTATTAAAATTAGAAACGGTACGTTTAGTCACATAGTTTAGCCAGAACTTAATAATTTTGCCGTTTGCATGAAACTATATATTTGCAGACCAAAAAGGTTAACGTACAGACTTCTAAGTACAGGGGGCTAATCGTGCTATTTTCAAACGTTCAAACGTTGACAACGTAACGAATTTGTTGAACGTTTGGTTTTAGTTTGGCTGATGTCAAACATGGTATCGTGCTAATTGTATTGAGCGTTCGAACCAGGTTCGAACCGTAGACGCAACCCAAAGAAATAAAGATAAAGAATTATTTATTTTTCGCTACACACATTTAAATTATTATTACATATATTTATTATACAAAAAAAGAAAACAAAATTGACAGTTATACTTAATTATAAATAAGAAAAAAACATATAAAACGTAACAAGTCAAGATAGATTTAGAATAAATACGTAACAAAAGAAAAGAAGAATATGCAAGACGAAGTATGTAAAGGAATACGCGTGCAGCCAAAAAATGGACCTGGTTCGACATATGCTAGGCGAAAGCCTGGCGCCGATTTTCAACCAGGCCCACTAGTGACTCACGCATGTGATATCAGATACCCAAGTAGCTTTGTGAGGTGATGGATGCGAGAAGTTTGATGGATGCAAGAAGTTTGAGGGATGATTGCGAGATCATGACGAGACGGGGCCCGCCAACACAAACGGCGGGCCAATCCCGGGCGGGGTCGCGAGAAAGTATGCTTATTGCGAACCGCGTGACCCCGCCAACATACGGGACCCGTAGGGACACCGCGGTGGGTTTTAGTGGGTATGCCCCGAACGCCTTTAGGGGAGAGCCTCCACATACCTCCTCCGCCAGTCCCAAGCCTAGCTGTTTTAATGGCTGGGTTGGCGGAGTTGAGATGACTCATAAGGAGAGTTTCCCACCGTAGTGCACAAAAAAAAAAAAAGGTATATAAGTAAATAGATAATAATAATAATAATAGCTTTATTGAAATATAATAATAATGTGTAACATTAAAGTGCCGTGCGATTAAACCTATGGCAGTGCGCGTGTGCGGATTGATCCTACGGCGCCAGAAGGGCGGGACGGCGCGGCAGGAGGCGCAAGGCATGTTGTAAACAAGGCCTGGCGCGCGCCAGTCGCCGCATCGCCACCCGCGAAACTGCCCGTACCGTTCCCATAGAAAGAGGCGAGCTCGCATCATATACGACGAGCGGTAATTTCGTACAATGCGAATACATATAACGACGGACAGTACAGTAACTTATATGAAAATTACAACAGCCAACTATGGTAAGTGCATGTACAGTGCGTTATATAATACAATAAATTGCAGTAGATTCATATCGATATATTTATTTTTTTGTGATTATATCATTTCAGACTCACCCTGAAATAGAACCGTATTCAAATCATATAGTAAGTCAAGGCACTAGAAGAACCCGTATATATAATTATATGTGTGTGTCAACACAAGCCCGAGTATCAGGTGGCCCTAAAAGTGAGGTGAACAGCTCATTATGATGTATAACATCTTTTCTGGTGTACCTAACGACAGCAAGACTTTGGATCGGAAAGTTAAGTATTATTAAAATAATTTATTTATTTCAGGTTTCACCTACGTGTTCCTCGCACAGCACATTCAGAGGCTTACCCTTCTTAACATCAATGACGCGTACAGCAGAATATGAAACTTCTAGACACGGAACATAAATTGATAAGCATAATAGTAAGTTATTTAGAATTAATTACAATAATACTTATGACTAGGTATACAATCAAACGATACATTCATAATAATTAGAAAATTAAATTCTGAATAGGAATAAAAAAATCGCAATAATAAAATAATAATATGATTATTTATAGAATAATAAATGTCATGTGAATGTCCGATATTAAAAATGATATTGTATAACCTAAATAAAATTGTAATATATAGAAATTGAATAAATTGTCACGAATCATTTTAATAATTAAATAGCTGTTGCAATTATATTTATAATTATTGTAATATACTAAGTAGGTCATAATAAATGTTTATTATGTTGTAGATTGATTTTAAATTAAGGAGGCATTAATATTAATATTACCTAATTTATGCTGCTCCTCCATAAGATGTTTCTTTAAATTTGTTCTGAATGAGGGTAATGATTTGAGATTGCGCAATGGAGGCGGAATATTATTCCAACATTTTGAAGCAGCATAGCGAAAGCTTCCTCTAAATGCCTCTGTGTGATGTAGGCAAATAGATAATTGCTTAGAGCACTGTCTGTTTCGCTCATTGCTATTTGCTACCCACTTTAGTTTGTCATATAAATATTGGGGTTGTTTCAACTTAATTACACCAAACATAAGACAAGCCAAATGCAGTTTTCTGCGTGATTTCATTTTTAAGATCAGGTTCTTATTCAAATATGGCGTTACATGACATCTAAATGGTACTGAGAAACAGAAGCGAGCGCATGCATTCTGGACCCTCTGTATCTGTCTGTCAGTACGCGCTAAGAGTCTAGGACCATACACAGCATCCGCATAGTTTAACTTGCTTAGTATCAAGGAGTCAACCAGCTGAACACGTAATTCCTCCGACAGATAGGGACGCATTTTATATAGTAATCTTAGCCTATAAAAACAGTTTTGTACCGCATCACCTATATGCTTCTCAAATCGAAGGTCCGAATCCACTATCAGTCCAAGATTTCGGGCCTCAGAAACTTGCTCTATTGGACTCCCTCTTAGATGAAGGCTAGCTGGCGTATGCAACAAACTCAAATTCTTTTTGGTGCCGAATACCATGTATTTCGTCTTTGATGGATTCAACAACAGGCAATTACTCTCGGACCATGCGACCAGCCGCTCAAGGTCTTCATTCAAATCTTGTATAGCCTTTGCGAAATCACTGACCTTAAACGACAAGTAAATCTGCACATCATCCGCATAAATATGATAGTTACAGTTTCTAACTGAGTTCCTGATGTCCGCACAGTACAGGCTGAAAAGTATAGGTCCTAAAATTGAGCCTTGCGGCACACCTCTCGTCAGAGAGGCAAGGGATGAGGTCAGAGTGGCTGCTCCTGAAGTATTCAGCTCCACAAATTGCATTCTATTACTCAGGTAACTATGGAACCACATAAACCACATGTTGTCAAATCCATAAAAGCACAGCTTGGATAATAATAAATTTACGTTTATGGCATCGAACGCGCGGGAATAGTCCAACAGAACAAGAATAGTACACATTCCCTTATCCTGGGCACCCAGAATGTTATCCGTAACATCCAAAAGGGCCGTGGTAGTGCCTCGAAACCGTCTAAAACCGGACTGCAGTGTAGGCAAGATACTGTTCTTTTCCAAGAACTCCGTCAGCTGCTGGCTGACAACCTTCTCCAAGACCTTAGAGAGACAGGGTAAAATGCTTATCAGCCGCAAGTCATGTACGCTAGTTGGGTTCGATATTTTAGGTATCGGTCTTATACTAGCTATCTTCCATATATCAGGCACTGTAGATGTTATAATTGAACGATTAATTATTTTTGTTATAGCTTGTAGTGTGCGTGCTAACGTCATTTTAATCATTAACAAATTAATTCTATCGAATCCCTCAGCGTTTGACTTGAGACCGTGTATAATACGAGAGACGACATCTTGGTCTACAGTTACCAATCTAAATGTGGCGTCACAGAATCTATGATATTCATAAAAAGTCAGATAAGAAATGTTAGAATTTGTATTACCAGGCACAGTCAAGAAAAAACTATTTATTGTTTCTGGATCATTAAAATGCTGAGGAATTTCAGACACCTGTTTGTACGGTAATATTGTATTTTTTAAGTTTTTTCATATTTTTTTTGGATTTTTAATTTGATTATTTATATTATATTTATAATACGCAACTTTTTCATGAAATAACGCGGCAGTAACTGTAGACTTTAACTGCTTATAATAATTTTTACTGGCTTCTGACTTAAGTCGCCGAAATTTAGCCAACGCATCGTCCCTACCCCTCATCATTAGTCTTATGGTGTCAGTTACCCATGGCTAAGAACGACCCCTCACAGCGCACATCCTAACAGGTGCGTGTATATCAAAAATCATAATAAGCCATTCATTCAAAGCAGTCACCATATCATTCACATTGTCCAGTCCAGATATGAGATCCCATCGTACTTTATCCAAATGACTTGTGGGCATCCCCAATTTTACATTATGTATACACTCAACATAACAAACTAATATATATATATATATATATATATATATATATATATATATATATATATATATATATATATATATATATATATATATATATATATATATATATATTTACATAATATAATATTAATATTTATCTACTCAACACACATATTTACAACATTTAAATAATATACCTATTTATATTTATTATACTTCCTTTATGTTATATATGTACACATACTAAACAAACAAACATCCATATCAACATTATATATATATACATACAAACAGTACACATTACAAATACACTACACATAAACTATAATCCGGCAATGTCAGATGATGCAGTGTACAGTGCAATGGAAACGAGCATAAGGAATAGGCGGCTTTATTTATCAATGCTCGGTCATTACTGCATCCGGTAGTTCAATAGGTCGTAACGCATTACTTGCAAAAACTAAAAAACAGTCTTCCGTAATACGTTCGACGCGAAGCCCATGTCACCTGCCACTAATTTATTGTGCCCCTACCGCGCATATTTTATAATCGTGCAATTAATTTTCTTTGTTTCTATACATTCGTTCTTTCTCTTCCTTTCGGAACTTTATGTGTATTGTGAACATTATTGTGTACTTGTGACTTTTCGTATCTTGTGTTTGTGTCAATAAACTTTCTTCTGTGTACCGTATAAACTGGTGACTTTCTTTTGTGTTAAACCCCTGGACTAAAAAGGTACGTCTAAAGACTTTGTATACCACACAACTCAATACAAGTGCCACACATACCACTATAACTGGTGACCCCTATAGTGCACGCTTGAAGATGAGCGAAAGCAAACGCGGTCAACACGCCAATCTAAGCGAGCAGAGCGATAGCTCGGACAACACAATAAGGTCGAGAGATGAGCTAAAGAGCAAGCTTAGCGACTCCGATAAGCATGTAACGTTGCGGAAACCAAAACGGATGACTCCAGTGCGCGTTTCCACTATCCATCATGACACGTCATCCGGCCGTTATGACACGTCATCTGACAATCGGCAGGTTAGACTGAAGGTGCCAAAATTTTCTCCGGAAGACCCTGAACTGTGGTTTGCGCTCCTGGAACGTCAGTTCGAAGCATTCGACGTCACGGATGAGTCCGTCAAATTCAGCACTGTCGTGACCAACCTGGACATACAGCACGCCAAGGCAGTGAAGGATATAATTATAAAGCCCCCCAAACATGGTGCATATGAAAAAATCAAGACGGAGATCACCCGTAGAATGTCAGCTTCACGGGAAATGAAGCTCAAACAACTGCTGACCCAGGAAAAACTTGGCGACCGAAAACCATCGCAGTTCCTACGCCACCTTCAGGATTTAGCCGGACCTTCCGCTGCTGATGACGTCGTCAGGCAAATTTGGAGCAACCAACTGCCAATCGGCATCCAAACGGTGTTGGCGTCGCAGTCTGAGCAATCTGTGGATCAGCTGGCGGACTTAGCAGATCGAATCCACGACCTTACTTCACCTCCTGTCGTTGCCGAGACATTCCCGGGACCGTCAGCCGGTAGCAGCACGTCCAGGGAGATCGCAGAGCTGAGGAAGATGGTCGAGCGTCTGGAAGCGAAGCTGGATGACCGTACTCGTCCTGCCAATCGTTCTGGTGGTCGATCGAGATCACGGTATCGTCGATCACCCTCACGTTCCAGGTACAGATCCAACTCCAGCTACCAAAAGTACCCCATTTGCTGGTACCACTCCACACATGGCTCAAAGGCGCACAGGTGCCTTAAGCCATGTGACTACAAGAAGGCGTCGGGAAACTCCACGGGCAGTCGCTAATGGCCGCCGACGATTGCCCAGCATCTGTAGGCCGCCTCTTCGTCTACGACCGTGAGTCCAATTTAAAGTTCCTGGTGGACACCGGTAGCGATCTGTGTGTCTACCCTCTTTCGTCACTTCGTGAGCGTCGAGCCAGGACTAACTTCGAACTCAGTGCAGCGAACGGTACTCCCATAGAAACTTATGGTTTTGTAGAACTTAAGCTAAATTTAGGCTTAAGACGTAATTTTCAGTTGAGATTTACAGTGGCTAATGTAACCAAAGCCATAATTGGCGTAGATTTTTTGAGCCACTTTAACCTTATTGTGGATGTACGTAACCAACGCCTAATAGACAATACTACAACTTTGTTTGCCGATGCTTGTATCGCTAAAACCGATGTATGTTCTATTAAAATTGCAACAGGTGACACGAGGTTTCACGCGCTTTTGGGTAAGTACCCTGAGATTACTCGCCCTTCAGGCACACCTTGGACTCCTAAACATTCCACTGTGCACCACATTCGTACGACACCCGGTCCACCCGTCTTTTGCAATCCCCGTAGACTTGCCCCAGACAAGCTTAAGATAGCTAAGCAGGAAATCGAACTTATGCTGTCTAACGGTACGGCGCGTCCTTCTGAGAGCCCTTGGGCTTCCCCTTTACACCTGGCTCCTAAGAAGGACAACAGCTGGCGTCCCTGTGGTGACTATAGAATTTTGAATTCGCGGACTGTTCCCGATCGCTATCCTATTAGGCACATCCATGACTTTGCCCATAGTATAGCTGGATGCAAAGTCTTTAGCACCATAGATTTGGTCAAGGCGTATAACCAGATCCCGGTCTACGAGGAGGATATTCAAAAGACCGCTATTACGACACCATTCGGTCTCTTTGAATTCCCTTTCATGACGTTTGGTCTACGTAATGCGGGCCAAACATTTCAAAGGTTTGTCGACGAGATGACAAGAGGCTTAGACTTCGTTTATCCATACTATGACGATTTTTTGGTCTTCTCAAAAGACCACTATCTGCATGAACGGCACCTGCAGCAGCTATTCCAGCGCATGCAAGAATATGGCATCCTCATCAACACATCAAAATGCGTTTTTGGACCAAGTGAGGTAACATTTTTAGGTTATAATATCTCCGAAGCAGGCACTAAACCTCTTCAGTCTAAAGTTCAGGCAATCTCTGATTTCCCCGCACCAACAACTGTCAGACAGCTAAGGCGTTTCTTAGGGATGGTCAATTTTTACAGGCGATTTCTACCCAACGCCGCACTCATCCAAGCCCCATTAAATGCCTTACTTTCTGGGTCGGTAAAGGCGTCTCACCCTGTAAAATTATCTGGTGAGGCTCTTACAGCATTTAACCAATGTAAGCAGAGCCTAGCTAATGCTGCATTACTCGCGTATCCTGATTGTAACGCTCAACTTGCGCTTGTCACGGATGCGTCAGATCTAGCAATGGGTGCAGTATTACAACAGCTTAAAGACGGTCATTGGCAACCATTGGCATTTTTCTCGCGGAAACTGAGTCCAGCCCAACAAAAATATTCCCCCTACGACCGCGAGCTGCTGGCGATATATGACAGCATTAAATACTTTCGTCATATGTTAGAGGCTCGTCACTTTATGATATACACTGACCATAAGCCGATCACTTTCGCTTTTCATGAACGAAAAGCCAATTGTTCGCCCCGTCAGCATCGTCACCTCGATTACATCTCGCAATTCACAACCGACATACGTCACATTTCCGGCAAAGACAATATTGTCGCCGACACATTGTCACGAGTTGATGAATTGCAGATGCCAATCGACTTAGACCAATTAGCTGAAGCTCAGGCTTCCGACCAAGAACTTCTCCAATATCTTGGTGGTGAATTTTCACTCCACCTGGAAAAGTTCAAGATACCCGGCAGTAATAAGGAGTTGTACTGTGATGTAAGTTTACCATCACCACGCCCCTTCATTACTAAGGCGCTAAGAAAGCCACTCTTCGACAATCTTCATAGTTTTAGCCATCCAGGCGTCATAGCTACCACTAAGCTTGTTGCTGAACGGTATGTTTGGCCTGGAATGCGCAAAGATTGTCGAGAGTGGGCGCGGAGCTGTCTCGCGTGCCAACGCGCCAAGGTGAATCGCCACGTATCTGCACCATTGGGTACTGTTACATACCATATTATAACGTAGAGAAAGCCTAGTCAGCAATTTCACTGCATCGCGTATTTTCCATTATATTCTAGAAGCTCTTAATCAGCATTTATTCATTTCTTTACTTCAATTATATTATTATGAGCTAGTTGGGCCTGGGACGCGACAGTGAACGGTTGAGAAACCTAAATATAGGCATTCAGTATAGTGTAGTGTGTGTGTCAAGGTAATAAAAGGACTCTAAATTAATTTGTGAGTTTTTTTTAAAAAGACGAACGGGGTCGGCCTCCTAACAATTTGGTGTCAGAAGTGGGATGTGTCAAACAGAAAGCCTTCATACGGCATTGACACATCTATTTTATGTGCCAAAATAGAAAGCCTTCATACGGCATTGGCACATGAAATTTTGTATTTTGGGAGCCCCGTCTAGTCGCCGGTCGACAATAAGCCTTAGCCTCGAGGCTAAGCCTGCGCCTTAAAGAAAAGTTCGTGAACCTTGGACGACGATAAGCCTCGACCTCGAAGTGCGAGCCCGCTCCAGCACACCACCGCCAGATCAAGAAGCCTCCGCTGTCGCGTCATCACATTAAGCTGGGTTAAAATACAGCTTCAGTAGCTGTAACCCGCACCAGGTACCACTCACCCATCTACATCTTTACTATCTCATTTCTAACACCATTTCCGTTTTGCTATTTCCATATTTCTACATCGTTTTCTACACGACAACGTGGTTCCACGGAAAAGATCCCGAGCATCAAGGACAACGCGTCGCGTCGCCGCTACTGCGCATCAACTCACATTTCACCGAGTCGCCGAGTTCCAGGAATGACAGCGTCGTTTTACATCGCGTCGCTTACCTTGTGAGTCTTTGTTATAAACTGTAATTATTACTACTTATTTAATTCAATTTTGTGTGCCAATTTCGTGTGCCTATTCTAAGCGTTATATGTGATTTTCGAATTCTATTTGTCTACTATTTCATTACTTTTGTAACTATATGTCTGTAAAATCGGAAAAAGTCGATATGTCTGACAAAATAACATTAACCTTTCTTACAAAATTTATTAAGCCGTACAATGGTGACAAAGAGTCACTACCAGCTTTTCTCACAAATTGTGATAACGCTATTTCTCTAGCTAGTGAGGACCAAAAGTCTATCTTGTGTAAATTCATAATTTCTCAACTTGAGGGAAAAGCCCAAGTTGCATGTACTTTGAAAACGTTTAACGAGTGGTCCGATTTAAAATCATTTTTAAGGAAAACTTTTGGGGAAAAGAAACATTCCACACATTTGCTAGTCGATCTACAGAACTGCAAACAAAGTACATCTGAAGATGTCACTAAGTACTCTCTCCGTGTAGAACATATTCTCACTAGAATTTTAGCAGACGTCCAGTACAACTGCAAGGACGCCAAAGAGCTTCCAGGCAGGTTAGCCGCTATGGAAGATCTCGCACTCAATACATTTATGTTAGGTTTGAATCCTTCAATTTCAAATATTGTCAGATGTCGGAACCCGTCATCCCTCAATGAAGCTGTGCAACACGCTACTGAGGAAGAAAAATTATTTAATCTGCAGTCTCATTCTTTAAAATATAAATTCAAACACGATTTCCAAAATAATTCTAGTAAATCTGATAATCATAAATTTTCGTCTAACTCTAATTCGAATTCAAATAATTTTTATAAAAAGTCTAACTTTAATTCTCAACAAAATAAGAATTTTAAACAGTATTCTAATCCTAAAACAAATGTTATTACTTGTAATTATTGTAAAAATGTAGGCCACTCTATAGATCAATGTCGTAAACGACAGTATAACGCGCAGCGTCAAAATCAGTCTAATTCTAAATCAACTTCCAATAATATGCCCGTGCACACCTTATCTCAAGGTGATGACGTAGTTAATAACCAATTACCTTTAAACTAACTAAGATTTCGGATGCGTGCCTGCCGAAGTCGATAAATCATAACGGCACAAACTCTTATACTATTTCTTATCCTAAATCGAATGATAATACTTATACTAATTCTTATCCTAAATCTTATGCCAATTCTAATCTTAAGTCTTATAATAATTCGTATACTAATTCTTATGCTAAATCTTATACTAAACCTTATGCGAATTATTCTACTAAATCAATTACTATTTCTACATCTCAGCCGCCCAAAAGGGAACTGAGTCACACTAATTCTTTTACATCTCAGCCGCCCAAAGAGGGACTGAGTCATTCTAGTTCTTTTACATCTCAGCCGCCCAAAGAGGGACTGAGTCAACCTAGTTCTTTTACATCTCAGCCGCCCAAAGAGGGACTGAGTCATTCTAGTTCTTTTACATCTCAGCCGCCCAAAGAGGGACTGAGTCATTCTAGTTCTTTTACATCTCAGCCGCCCAAAGAGGGACTGAGTCATTCTAGTTCTTTTACATCTCAGCCGCCCAAAGAGGGACTGAGTCATTCTAGTTCCATAACTAAAACTTATTCTAATTCTAAATCTATGAGTGAACCCATCTTCGAGATGAGCTCATTATCAAATAAAATATCGTTACCTTATACGAAATTATTTACGAAAGGCTCTAGTAATTATCTTAATTTTCTTATCGATACAGGTGCAAGTATCAGCATTGTTAAACAGTCTAGTTTGCGAAATATGCCTGAGCTTACCTCTGACACTATTAAAATAAGAGGTATAAATGATACTAATTCCTATTGTGAAACTTTAGGAGGAGTTTATTTAACATTTATTGTATACAATACATCTTTTCAACATAAATTTCACGTCATAAATGACAATGTTAACTTAAAAAATTATGATGGTATATTAGGTAATGACTTCCTCCATCTGTATGAAGCTAATATAGATTATAATTCCAAAACGTTAACCTTTAATGGCCATGAATTACCAATTTTTCTACATCAACCTACTTATATGATACCGGCACGCTCCGAGGCCGTTATCGAATGCGCCGTATCCAATTACTCTCCCGAGCTTTATCTAAACAATGAAGCCTTAGTACTAGATCATACCTTAAAGGAAGGTGTTTATGTCGCAAATTGCATTGTATCTATTAAACCGAATAGAAAGGTCAATGTTACTATATTAAATACTACTGACCTAGACCTTGAGGTCAAAGATTATGTCGTAGAGTTGTCACCGATTGATTATGGTGAAAACCTAGAGTATAATTCTTCTTATAATATTAATTCTATTTCTTATTCTAAATCTGATCGGTCAAATCAAGTATTAAATTCTATTCGCTGTTCACATTTAAATGAAGAAGAGAGGAAAGCTCTTCTTAATTGTTGTTCAGAGTATACAGATATATTTTATCTCGAAGGCGAACCATTATCATTTACTTCTGCCGTAGAACATTCAATTGATACGGGTAACGCAGCCCCTATTCACGTGAAATCGTATCGCTTCCCTGAATGTCACAAGGAAGAAGTCGATACTCAAATTCGAAAGATGCTTAGTCAAAATATTATACGTCCTTCAATTTCACCTTGGAGTGCCCCAGTATGGGTAGTTCCCAAAAAGTTAGATGTATCCGGCAAAAAGAAGTGGCGAATTGTAATAGATTATCGCCGCCTTAACGATGTCACTGTCTCAGAAAGTTATCCGCTGCCTCTCATAACTGATATCCTCGACCAACTAGGTCATTCTAAATATTTTACCACGCTTGACCTTGCAAGTTCCTTCCATCAATTGAGAATGTCCGAAAAGGACGCACCAAAAACAGGTTTCACTGTTAGTTCTAATTCTACTATGTCCGGCCACTACGAATTCACTAGGATGCCCTTCGGGTTGAAAAATGGCCCTATTACCTTCCAACGACTTATGAACACCGTATTACAGATTTTACGGGGTTACAAGGTCTACATTGCTATGTTTACATGGACGATTGTATTATCTATAGCTCATCCTTACAAAATCATATAGAAAAATTAGAACTAGTTTTTGACAGACTACGTAAATACAACCTAAAACTCCAACCTGATAAATGCGAGTTCCTACGTCGCGAAGTGAGTTATCTTGGTCACATCATCACCGATAAAGGTGTTTCTCCGAATCCCGAAAAGGTCAAGGCCGTGTCTCAATTCCCAGTTCCTAAAAACCCTAAGGAGGTTAAATCTTTTCTAGGCCTTATAGGCTACTATCGCCGTTTCATTAACAATTTTTCAAAACTTACCAAACCTCTTACGTCCTTATTAAAGAAAGATGTCACTTTCCACTGGTCCCCGGAACAACAAACTGCCTTCGAAATTCTTAAAGAAAAACTAACTACTGCACCGATTCTCCAGTATCCAGATTTTTCGCAACCATTTATTGTCACTACCGACGCCAGTAATTATGCCGTCGGAGCTGTCCTCTCGCAAGGACCTATAGGGAAAGACAAACCGATAGCGTTTGCCTCTCGTACTCTGAATCGTGCTGAAGGAAACTATTCGACAACCGAAAAGGAGTTGTTAGCTATTTTGTTTGCCGTTAAAACGTTTCGCCCTTACCTATACGGTAATAAATTTAAAATCGTTACTGATCATAGACCTCTCGTATGGCTATTTAACGTCAAAGACCCAGGCAGTAGATTAATTCGTTGGCGCCTCAAACTTGAGGAGTATGATTATGAAATCGTGTATAAACAAGGTCGTCTCAATTCTAACGCCGATGCCTTATCCCGGTGTCCCGTTAATGTTATAGATATTAATAGTTTGAATAACCTAACTTATGAAAAATATTTTAAACTCCAGTTCACTAATCGCCTTCCAATTTCTAATACTATTATTCAAGAATATTCCCAAAGTTTACATTTAACTAAATTAAATACCATTGTTCTCCCTGTTTCTTTAGATTTCGACAATTCTATACCCCACTGTGAAGAAATTTTAACACAGTTAGAAAATTCTGAAACGTTGTTAAATTCTGAACGTGAACCTTTCACAATTCAAATGTTTGTCGAAAAGAACAAAACTTTCTATTTCTTATATACTAAAGTTCATCACTATGAAGAGACTAAATTTAAAGATATTTATAACCTACTTCTAAAGCTTAGAGATAAAATCATAACAGAAAATTCAAATGTTACTGATTTAGCAATATCAGACTTCTCTGACCCTTTTTCTAAGCTACCTTATACTAAAATCTATAATATGATTTCCTATATCTTTAGTAACACCAATATTAAAATCCACATTTACAAAAATCAGTTAATATATCCAACTCCAGCCGAAGTGCCAAAAATATTAAAAGAAAACCATGATTCTCCAATTGCTGGTCACCCAGGTTCTAACCGAATGTACAAGAGAATAAAATCATCCTATTATTGGAAAGGTATGCGCTCAGATATTACTGACTATGTAAAGAAATGTCAGCTATGTCAAATTAATAAACCTTTAAGAATGTCAAATAAAGCTCCAATGGAAATCACTTCCACCAGTACAAGGCCATTTGAACGACTTGCACTGGATGTTGTCGGTCCCCTTCCCGAAGCAGGTTTTCAAAATTTTAAATACATATTAACCCTACAAGATGACCTTACCAAATTCTCTAGCGCTTATCCCATGGTTACAGCAACCAGTGAAGAAATTGCACGGAATATTGTACACTTTATGTCTCTTTTTGGTTTTCCTAAAACTATTTTAACTGATCTTGGTACTTGTTTCACTTCGGATTTATTTAAACAGCTTACAGAGATACTAAAAATTAAAAATCTTTTCACTACTCCGTATCATCCACAGACAAATGGAGCTCTGGAACGCTCTCATGCCACTTTAAAAGAGTATCTCAAATCTTTTGTTAACGAAAATCAAAACGACTGGCACTGTTACCTATTTACTGCAATTTTAGCTTACAATACTACGCCTCATTCTAGTACAAATTTCACGCCTTATGAGTTGTTATACGGTTATAAACCAGTAATCCCTTCTTCACTTTATGAAACTCATACTAATACAACATATCATGAATATATTCGGGCTTTACAATATCGTATGCGTTTCAGTCGCGAAAAAGCGATACAAAATATAATAAATAACAAAGAAAGGTCAAAACAATATTATGACAGCAGTTCGCGTCAAATATCCTATAAAGTTGGTGACTTAGTTTATTTAAAACATCACCATCGTTTAAGAAAGGCTCTGTCTCCTATATGGAAAGGCCCATATAAAATCATTAAAGTTCATGGTAATCGAAATGTCACTTTGCAAGTAGGTCGCAAACGAGTTAAATATCATGTTAACGAAATTAAACCAGCATCTTCTTAATTCTTCTATTTTCTCATTTCCAGAATATTATGCTGCGGAAGGCATTGCCAAGCAGACTCCAATATAATTCCTATTTCTCACAGTCCTGGTTTATATTTTGAACCTCAGACTAATATACATTTTTATAATGACTATTGGAAAGTCATTACACATATTGATTTAATAACTCTAGATCCATATCTTAACAAAATCGAAACTCTATTGCAAAATACCTTAAATCTATGCGTAAAATCTCAATCCAAATATCTATCCGAATGTAAAGACTTTTCTAGCCCGATCGAAATCTTAATACAATCTAGTTATGTCAAACTCGAATCTCTGTCTCATATTATAAGTAATCAATCTAAACATAAAGTTAAAAGATCTTTAGAATTCGGTGGCGAAATCCTTAAATTCTTTTTCGGCACATTAGACGCCGACGATGCTCGCAAGTATGATGCAGCAATTGAATCTTGTCGCAAAAACGACAAGGAATTATTTCATTTGTTTCGAGATAATATACATATAATTAAGTCAACTATAAATAACTTTAATTCTACTATTTCTAAACTTAATCAAAATGAAGTAAAATTAAATCAACAAATTGATACTATGAATCAAATATTTTCTCAAATTACCAAAACTGATAACATTCTTCTTTATATCTCTAAGATAAATAATCTTTTTAGTGTTATTGAAAGTTCCTTATTGTCTATCTCTAATTTACTAGATACTACTCTTAATGCTATTTTATTTTCTAAGCTAAATGTTCTGCACCCTAGCGTTATAAGTCCAATGAATCTTTTCAAAGAATTGTCAGAACATAGCAATCAAATAAGTAAACAATTGGAATTTCCAGTTCCATTAGATATAAATAATATTAATTCAATTATAGATGTATCGCAACTTAGCTGTTACTACTATAATAATAAGATTGTTTTTGTGTTACAAATTCCATTAATATCGTTAGATAATTTTACTGTTCATAAAGTGATTCCCTTACCGACTCCTCACGAGTCAAACTCTCATATTCAAACATTTGCTTTGATTCAACCTTCTAATAATTATATAGCATTAAGTGATGATAGAATGCATTATGCCATGTTAAATGACCTTAACAGTTGTAAAACTAATTATAGTAATTATTCTATTTGTGAGTTAACTTCTATATTTTCGTGTTTGAATAATGCAAACTGTGAATCTAAGTTACTGACTGAAATAACCTTAACCTTACCTAGAGAATGTACCTCTAGATTGTTATATGGTCAAATAGATATTTGGCAAAGTCTTAAAAATAATAGGTGGATATTTGTACAGTCAGATGTAACCAAATTAACAATTAAATGTCAGGACGATATTAACGATTACTCTATTGTTGGCACAGGAATTGTAAAATTAACAACGGATTGTATAGGTTATTCGAAAACCATCCAGTTGTTGCCTAGTAACGTTTATTCCTTTTCTGTTAAATCTCCTATTGATATACACTTCGACATAACAAATGACGATTGTTGCAAGAAGGATATATTTAATGAAAGTTTGCCTCACTTAACGCCTCTTTCTTTATCTAAAATCAATTTAGAATCGTTAAAGTATCAGACTCATCAATTAAATAATTTAGAAAACGAATTAAATAAATTGCAAAATGAATCTCATTTCATTAAATATAGCCACTACTATTCCACATTTACTATTATTCTTATTGTGTTTCTATTTTTATACTTAGCTTATAAGATGTATAAGTGTTATGCAAATCATTCTAATTCTGGATGTTGTATACAAATCTTCAATCAATGTAATACAAAGAAATCTGTCCAGCATAATTCAAAACTTAATAGTTCTTTTGAAATGACAGACCTATCAGCATCAGAAGATGACAAATCTGTAAAATCATTACCGAATGTCACTACCAATTATAAGCCTTATGGTTCTTTGCATAAAGTTCAATTTAATTCTACAAGAAATATTAAAAACTTTTAGAAAATGTCTATGTACTAAATGATATATACAAACTATTTACATTTTTACATTTGCTAAATATTTACTATTTCATTTGTTTACAATTTACTACTAATTAAAATGAATTTACTTTACTATGATATTTCTAATCAATTATTATTTACTATGTCGGTTTTAATTTTAATTATACTTTCTAATTGAATTGTTCAAATATTATAATCAATTTCAAATTCTATATTCTAGAATAATAATGTTGAACTTTATAATTAATTTTACTATTTTCTATGTCGTAATTAGATTTAAATCCTATATCCTAGAATAACAATATCTAATTGGATAAAATTATTTTACTATTTCTTTTGTAAAGGTTTCTCAATCTCATCTCTGACTCCACTTATCTTAATTTAGATAATGCTCCGTCAAAAGGGGGGAGCTGTTACATACCATATTATAACGTAGAGAAAGCCTAGTCAGCAATTTCACTGCATCGCGTATTTTCCATTATATTCTAGAAGCTCTTAATCAGCATTTATTCATTTCTTTACTTCAATTATATTATTATGAGCTAGTTGGGCCTGGGACGCGACAGTGAACGGTTGAGAAACCTAAATATAGGCATTCAGTATAGTGTAGTGTGTGTGTCAAGGTAATAAAAGGACTCTAAATTAATTTGTGAGTTTTTTTTAAAAAGACGAACGGGGTCGGCCTCCTAACAGTACGTTTGATTTACCTCGCGCTCGGTTCGCATTCATCCATGTGGACATTGTAGGCCCGCTACCACCTTCACAAGGCTACCGCTATTGCCTTACGGTAGTGGATCGTTTCACCAGGTGGCCAGAAGTTACACCCATGACAGATATGACAGCTGAAACCGTGGGAAAGACATTAATATCGTGGATGTCCAGATTTGGATGTCCTACTGATATTGTCACCGACCGCAGGCGGCAATTTGAATCCGCACTGTTCCAATATCTTGGAAAAATGACTGGATTCAAACATTGCCGCACAACAGCATATCATCCGGCGTGTAACGGTCTGGTGGAGCGGTTCCACCGTCAGCTGAAAGCGGCCATAATGTGCCATGCTGACTGCAATTGGGTGGACACTTTACCCTTGATACTAATGGGTATCAGGTCGGCATACAAAGAGGACTTGCAAGCTTCTCCAGCCGAGATGGTATACGGTGAGCCCCTTCGTCTGCCTGGTCAATTTTTGCAGCCGTCAGCACCTGACTCAACGGACATAACCGATTTTTCCTCTCGGTTACACCATTTTGTCGCCAAACTTAGTCCCACTCCCGCTGCGCGTCATACTAAGGATAAAATATTTATATACAAGGATTTATCCTCTGCATCCCACGTATTTTTAAGAGATGATTCTGTGCGTGGTTCATTACAGCCCCCATACTCCGGTCCGTATAAAGTTGTTGAACGAGGAGACAAAATTTTTAAGATAATGGTTAAGGGAAAAATCGTCACAGTATCGATAGACCGCCTTAAGCCGGCCTACCTACTCGTAGACACATCTCCTTCCCCAATACCAACTCCATCTCTTTCCCCAATCCCAACTCCATCTCCTTCCCTAACTCCACATCCTGACCCTATACCGGATCCTATCCCGATCCTGACCAATCCGGCCCAGTCGCCTACCAGAACAACTCGTTCTGCCGCAGGGTTCGTATATATATATATATATATATATATATATATATATATATACACGCTGATTTTTAATTGGTTTTGGAGCGAAAGCCATCTTATTACTTATCGTTAATAGAACCTAACCAGCTTATAATATTTGAAATATAAGCTAAAAAAATCTTGAGAAATTTATTAATTTAATAGTACGAGAACGCAAAGTATCAGTTTGCCGCACACTGGCTAAGTACGTGCGATCGTGTCACACACAAACTGGCATTAGTCATTGAACGCGCTCCACCCTCCGCAGGGCGCCAGCAGGGCGCGGGGGCGCGGCGGGGTACGGCCGTGCGGCGCGCGCGCAAGTTGACCTTCAGTCTTAAGAAATTAGGTCAACGGGACAGTCGTATATCACGCTCCCGTCACTCTGTGTCCGTGTTACGTAATAAAACTACAATTGTGGATCCTTACTGATGTGTTCGCTAGTGGATTGATAAGCCGCAACCTGACCTGACTCCATAGATTGTGCTCCATAGTGTTTTATTAGTGGATCGAGGTTATAAGTTTTGTGTACAAAGAAAAAAACGGAGTCGCGAGAACGCGAGAAACATGCGCTGTAGGTATTCCGAGTGCGGAATGTGTAAATTGATTGTGATGTAAGCAGAAGACTGTAAAGGTAAATGATTTTATTTACTAATTATTGTGATAACATGTTTAAAACACGCCAGAAATAAGTAAATAAGTACCTAAATTCGGCTTTTACTAGTAATTGAAAATGATTATGTACCTACGACTAATACGTAACTAATAACAAGTTCTTCGTTCTTTCTCCTACTAGTTTATTATGATTGCGTGAACCCACAGCTTATTTCTGTTGACTTACGAAGGAATAGGTAGGTACAGCTATTTAGTTACATGTGTTTATTACTTTAATCGTTATTATGTGTTTAAAATTGGAGTTGTCATCGTAATTAATTTGTGTTTTGTAAGTACGTAAATTAGATATCTCTATCCATCCGTACTTCTTAGTGCTGTGCTGC